>QRDG01000473.1:1757105-2033032 GCA_012064385.1 Puccinellia tenuiflora | reverse complement strand
AACCTTGAACGCACTACCACTGTCGCCCAAATGGGAGAGCCATAGCCTATGTAACCTATCAGGCCTCCTTTGATGCTACCCCACTTGGCAAGTCTAGTCGGATACTGCATAGTTGTGGTCGGGGCTAGTCTTGTGAAGGTTCCGGAGCTAGGCGTCGCTCATGAGTTGGGGACGTGCCGGATTCACTTCGTCCTAAGACATAAAGTTATGTCGGTAGCTATACAGGGAGTGTCTTGGTAGCGTGAACGGTTATGTAAGTGTATCTTGCCCTAGCTAAGTAAGGTGCACTTAGATGGGTGGTAACTGCAACCTCTCGAGAGCGTGTCAACTAGCAGCTAGCCTCGTTCCTAGGTCATGGAACAGTTCAGTGTCAGTCACACTATTGTCCTTGTCGAGTCCGGAGGTTAAACTTAAGTTCGGTTTGAAAGAAAAATGAACAACCTGATTTCACTAAATAACCAATAAGATGATGCAGGGAATGTCACTTCAGTTGTGGGTGGTTACCCGTGTTGAGGGATGGCGGTGCGATCGTTGGGGGCCTAGAGTTAGGCCTGAGCCAACCTCGTCCGTGCATGCCCTGTGGAAAAGATGAGGCCAGTGGGCCTAGCAGTGGACAGATGTGGTAAGGCCGTTGAGCCTAGTTGTGAGAACAGGTGATGTTTAATATTTGGTACCAATGGGTACACTCGTTATTCGCCACAGGTAAGTTCTCGTGTCTAATCACCAGTGCACGATCCAACCCCACCTGGCTTGGACTCTGTACTGGTGATACCCCATTATTTGCTTATACCATGATTTGTTGTGCTGCCTTGTTGTTATCCACTAGGACTGCCGTAAGTAAATGCTTGCCATGTTTAGATTATTTTCTGTCACTAGCTACTTGTTGGATGATTGCTTGACTGTTCATGTCTTGTGGTTATTTTCTTGCGAGTACATCATTGTACTCAAACTGGCTTTTCATGTGGCCAGACGTTGAGAGGATTCACCTTCTACCATAGCAAGGAGATGGAGCAAGAGCGTGCTAGGATCAGTAGCCCCAGCCAGATGCCTGTGGAATGGAGTCGCACCAAGCCGTTGCCGTATCTATGTCTTCCGCTGCCAGTTAAAACTCTGTCCAGTGCCATACCTGGCCTTGATAATTTTCAACCCTTTATGGCCATGTAAAACCATTTGTAGCCCTCTGGGCCTGATTGTGTAATGATATTTCTGCTATGTTGCATTGTCGTAACGTGCGGCCGGATATCCTGGGCTGGCGCACGGGGCGACCGCCTCTCTGGCGATATGTGTCAGAGGGGGGTGCCACAGAGCATGGTATCAGAGCACCAGGCTGGCTGTAGACTACCCTAGCATGGAGAGCCCCGCCTTAATTTTGCCCGACAACGACCTGATGGATTTAACCCGTATCCGCCTAACCGGCATGGCTGGTGTTGGTCAATAGTATGGTGCAGTAAAACTTGTCCCAATCTTACCCAACCAGACTCGCCGGTTTCTTCCTGGAGAAGGAATCGACACTACCCATTAGAATGAAACCCAAGTCCCAGCTACCTATAAAATACCACCCTCGCTTGCTATCCTTTGCAACCCAACTCTCTTGAAGCAGATCCCGCTTAGGAATCTTGCACTCTCCTCTCTCCCAAGTACACTAGCTTGAGTTTTTAGATGGCACCTACCCTTATTTTCGAGACGACCGCTGAGTTTCGCCCCGGTTTTCCACCTTTGTTATGGGAAGCTGCTCGCGATATTATTGGTTGTGTTTCTCGCCCGGTGTACCATGTATATCGGTCTAACCTCTCCTCCTGTGTGAGTGAGTATCATGCCGATGTGTATGTCGGCACAAGTGCCATAGGAAGCGCGACGCCGTTTGTGAGTCAAAGCCACTTCGTGGATTCCCCTGAGATGGCGCTCCAAGTTGCAGCTTGGGAATGCCTCGCTCGCCTGCGGTACTTTGAAGCCGCGATGGAACCTCCTGCATCTCGCTTTTTCCCGCCAAGATCCCTTGCAAGCCCCAGCCATCCCATGGTAAGCATCGAAGTGATGCTAAACTCCACTTTGTCACATCTCGTAGCCTACACCACCGCCTTGGAGAGCATTCTTGTCTACCACTTGGAGGAATGCCATTCCAATAGGCAAGCCCTTGGCCGAGTCCCGCAGCAAACAGACAACAACCCAGCTCCGCAAGGACCAGTAAAAAAAAAATTAAACCCCAGAGGCCACCCCCATCAATGGAAGCTCTGAAGTTTGGACTCGATACCTTCCATCTAGGACTAGCCGCCACCCGCGACCTCCAATCCCTTCGCAGCTTTGGCGTTGTGCCAGAAGGCATCCCTGAGACTCTAGCCGTGGTGGCAAGGAGCCCATTGGATACCAAGCTTTTCTTAGGACCAGACCTGCAAGCCCCTGAAGGCGGCAAAGTGAATGAAGCCCAGACCAAGTCCCCACCTAGTGAGGAAATCCTAGATTTGTAGGTGAGAGTTTGTGAGGTTGTTTGTTCTTCTGTGTTTGCTTGTATCGCATGTTAGCTTGGCAGCTATGGAACTTGTTATTTCAACCCCGTGTAAAAAAAAAAAAAAAAAAAAAAAAAAAAAGTGATGGTATTTGTTCGCTTGTTAACTACTTGGTTGACGTGCGACAAAACACTATGCCCCTTCTTCCTCTTAAAACTTTTGAACAAATGACAGAACATTTAAAACTGGACGTGTATGAGAAACAACACGCATATGCCCACCTGTAAAATTAACACAACATTTGAGTAGGATATTATTTTCTAGTAGGAAAAATATATTTTGGTGTGTTGCACGACTTTAACCATTAAAGTGGATATATTTGTGGATACACTGTACCCACGGTTCCCCGCTCACTTGATGATTCATGTGTAGATCTGGTTTGATTTGCCATGCTTGTGTTTGGATGAACTAAAAACCTTAGATTTAATTTTTATAACCATAGTAGCAAATCCTATGTTGATTGATTGTGTGAGCCCCTGCCATGCCATCCTTAGAATGCATTGAGTGTGATAGAAATGTTATGCTTTGATAATGTTTTGTTTTAGTAAAATATCCTGTCAAGCGTTGAATTCTAATATTTTGTAGAAAAAGTTTAAAATATTTTAGAAATAAGGGTGTATTAAACCATACAAGAAATATCTTGTATAACCCCGGGAATCTCTATTAGTCTCCGAATCTCGGGACGAGATTCTTTTTAAGGGGGAAAGGTTTGTCACATCCCGAAAAAATTCGTCCCTAATGTTAGTAATGTTTTCTCGCGCCTAAAAACTTTTTCTGTTTTCAAATTATTTTCTTTGAACCAGATAGTCTTTGATTTGACTTTGGTTTTGCTCTCTTAGAAAATTTCCCAATAATCCCTGATCTTTGTCAACCTCCACTATATTTCCATGCCATTGTTTTGCCGGTCGAACATTGATTCCATTTGAACACTCCAAAACCCCTCCCACCGATCCCACCAAAAGCCACCACCGCAATTGTATCTTGAGATGAATTCTACCAAGCTACCATATGGTTCCCTCAAACATACAGATACATCCCTCCCATGCAAAGATATTCCATAGTCTCATGCAATATTTCCAAGTTTAGTCATATTTCCTGTTATGCCATTTTCAATCCAAAAATCATCTGGACACCTTCCACTCATCCAAAAATTCTGAAATTTTGGTGAGGTGCATGATTTAACCTCCTGAACATTTCACTCCATTGTCCCAACCTCATTTGAGCAAGATTTGAGGTACTTCCTTTGTAATGCCCTTTTTATGCCTAATTGCAATTTCCAAAGCAACCCCTAGCTACAAAAATCATTGGGCATTGACACTTTGCCAAAATTACCAACTCCCATATATAACCCCATATCCACAATATCAGAGCAATATCATTTGAGGGAGCACACTTAGCATACCCATGCCATTAGGGCATTTTTGGACACCGAATTATTTGACCAACTTCCCTATGTCCAACTGAGCTCCAAATCCACATACATGCTATATAAACCTATCCTATCCTACTGTGAATTTTGGGGATTTTCTGGGTGGAGGAAGACCTCTGTCATTTCATCGAACACCTGGCGCAACCCCGGTTTTCTGAAAATCTTATACATAAAAGTTTGTCGCCTTTGAGTGATTCTAGTTTTGTTCTGTTGGTCTCGTCGTTACGAACCCAGTGGTGCGACCCGTTTCCCATTTCATGCCCCGAGTCAACGGGAACGCGACGATGTCGCTCGCGTCGCGCTCTGGACATCCCGGACGCACGATTAGGCGTGACCTAAACCCACTGAACCCTAAACCTTGCCTAATACCCCGCACAGTAACTTCTCTGTGCAGTACTGTTTGTCCAGCTCTGCATTCTTATCCAGCCCCGTTCTTATCCCTTCTTTTAAATTTACTTTTTTTTCCATAGCACCCTGTTCCCGGCTATAAATGAGCAGCTCGAGATCCTCCCGCGCGCGACACACCTCACTCTCACTCCCCTGTCTCCCCTGCCTCTCCTCTCCCTTTCCCGCAGCCCAGGGGAGGAAGTGGAGCTCGTCGTGCTCGGGCTCGTGCACGGCCACCTGGCCAGGGCTTGGAGCTCTGGCTCACCCGCACGTCCCCGTCCACCCCACTGCTGCTGCCGTCCGCATCCCCCACGCCGCCGTTCCGCCCCTGCACCGCTGTCGCAAAGCCTTCCCCGAGCCCAGCCCTCGCCGCCGCCGTGCCGCTCCTACGGACGCCGAAGACCCCGACCACGCCCGCCACGGCCGGCACCAACTTGACCCGGGGCGGCGACCCAGCGGTCCCCGGCGTCCCTAGCCCTCCGGGCAGGCGTGCTGATGCCCGGCGCGGCCGCCTGCTTTGGTGGCGTGCGGAGGCGGGGAGCACAGCGACGGCTCCGTCGACCTCCCGCCATGGCCGCACCGTGGGGTCGCGGTTTCCTCGCCGCAGCCACCAGCTCCCACCGCCCTCCTGCCTCCCCGACCACGGCCCCATCACCGCTCCATACCCGCCGTCTCCTGGCGCTCCGGCCATCCCAGCAGCCGGCGCCGGCGACCGCCGGCCTCCTCCCCAAGCTCCCCGCGCGGCAGTGAAGGAGGATCAATCGATCCGATTCGCTTTCTTTTGGATAGCTAAAAGCGTACTTCGCAGTTTACGTCTTCGTCCAGGGAAAACGCATTCCGCGGAAGTACGCATCTGGCCGGCCTCCGCAGCAAACAACTGCGCACCGCTCGCGCGGCAGATAGTGACCCGTCGCCTGCTGGTGAGCGTTGAATAGCTATTAATCGCTCGTCCATATCTTTTGATCCGTAGCTCCGTTTGAGGTGATTCAAATTTGTAAATTCCTATTTTGAAAAGATCTATCCAGTGGCATAGGTTTTAGATTTTTGTAATATGTTTATATGCTCAGCACCGTTGTATGCTTGCATAGGTGTTCCGCGGTACCGACACACTGAGACCCTAAACCGCGACGTGTCCGTGACCCCGAAACCAAATGGCGTCGATCTTCGAAGGCAAGCTAACCACTTGCTATGAACACTCAAGCGGTGTTTGTTTGTTTGCATTTTACCCTGTCATATCGGTGCATTTTATTGCTTATTATCATCTGTCAACTGTGCGTCACGAGATATCGTGGCTTTGTTTACATTCTGTTAACTGTGCGTCACGAGATATCGTGGCTTTGTTTTCATTCCTGTAATACGATAAACCCATCAAGTGTGGGTTGAGTTCCGGCCGGCGACTAAATACATGTTGGGCACCGCCCACGTGGATTGAATCTCACCTACTTTCAGTATTATTATTTCATGTACCTTACTTTCCAGCAATACGATAAACCCATCATGTGTGGGTTGAGTTCCGGTACCCCGTCTAAATACACGTTGGGTCCTGCCCAAGTGGATTGAAGCGGCTACTTTTCTGTAGAGTTGTGGCGTGCGTTGGACGGTACCATGCACCACTCCCCGTTCCGGCGACGATGGACTGGGGAAACCGCCGCAGTCAATGGAATGGTGGAACGGGATCGCGTGGACGCCTCCACTAACTTTTGTAGTCGATCTGTGGCTGCTACTGGCCGGAGGCATCTCCGCCATCGCCCGGTTGACGCTAACCAATTGTGCTATTTTGTTTTATTTACTCAACCTGTGGCTGCTACTGGCCGGAGGCATCTCCGTCCTCGCCCGGTTGATTTTGTTATTTTATTTTATTTTCGTTACTCGACCTGTGGCTGTTACTGGCCGGAGGCATCTCCGCCATCGCCCGGTTGAATTTATTCATCCTTGCTGAATTATTACATGATTATTATTGCTTATTGCTTGAACTATTGTGTGCAGTTTGCTTCTGTTTCATGTTGATATGATATTATGCTTTTGCATTGGACTAATCTGTTTCATGTTGACATGATATTATACTGGTTGTGTTGGACTAATCCTTTATTTTGTTGGACTAATCTTCTGTTGTTTGGACTTGTTGTTGAATAAAACTGGACTAAATGAAAACCCCCTCCAAACTTCGATAGGGTCAGTCCATAGTGCCACCAATCTGAACCTTGAACGCACTACCACTGTCGCCCAAATGGGAGAGCCATAGCCTATGTAACCTATCAGGCCTCCTTTGATGCTACCCACTTGGCAAGTCTAGTCGGATACTGCATAGTTGTGGTCGGGGCTAGTCTTGTGAAGGTTCCGGAGCTAGGCGTCGCTCATGAGTTGGGGACGTGCCGGATTCACTTCGTCCTAAGACATAAAGTTATGTCGGTAGCTATACAGGGAGTGTCTTGGTAGCGTGAACGGTTATGTAAGTGTATCTTGCCCTAGCTAAGTAAGGTGCACTTAGATGGGTGGTAACTGCAACCTCTCGAGAGCGTGTCAACTAGCAGCTAGCCTCGTTCCTAGGTCATGGAACAGTTCAGTGTCAGTCACACTATTGTCCTTGTCGAGTCCGGAGGTTAAACTTAAGTTCGGTTTGAAAGAAAAATGAACAACCTGATTTTCACTAAATAACCAATAAGATGATGCAGGGAATGTCACTTCAGTTGTGGGTGGTTACCCGTGTTGAGGGATGGCGGTGCGATCGTTGGGGGCCTAGAGTTAGGCCTGAGCCAACCTCGTCCGTGCATGCCCTGTGGAAAAGATGAGGCCAGTGGGCCTAGCAGTGGACAGATGTGGTAAGGGCGTTGAGCCTAGTTGTGAGAACAGGTGATGTTTAATATTTGGTACCAATGGGTACACTCGTTATTCGCCACAGGTAAGTTCTCGTGTCTAATCACCAGTGCACGATCCAACCCCACCTGGCTTGGACTCTGTACTGGTGATACCCCATTATTTGCTTATACCATGATTTGTTGTGCTGCCTTGTTGTTATCCACTAGGACTGCCGTAAGTAAATGCTTGCCATGTTTAGATTATTTTCTGTCACTAGCTACTTGTTGGATGATTGCTTGACTGTTCATGTCTTGTGGTTATTTTCTTGCGAGTACATCATTGTACTCAAACTGGCTTTTCATGTGGCCAGACGTTGAGAGGATTCACCTTCTACCATAGCAAGGAGATGGAGCAAGAGCGTGCTAGGATCAGTAGCCCAGCCAGATGCCTGTGGAATGGAGTCGCACCAAGCCGTTGCCGTATCTATGTCTTCCGCTGCCAGTTAAAACTCTGTCCAGTGCCATACCTGGCCTTGATAATTTTTCAACCCTTTATGGCCATGTAAAACCATTTGTAGCCCTCTGGGCCTGATTGTGTAATGATATTTCTGCTATGTTGCATTGTCGTAACGTGCGGCCGGATATCCTGGGCTGGCGCACGGGGCGACCGCCTCTCTGGCGATATGTGTCAGAGGGGGGTGCCACATACGACCTTGGACTCGACGCGGTCGTCCGCAGACTTGCGCTTGCCGGCCGCGTCGGAGTCACGCCGGGTCGATTTTCCTCCGTCTTGGTTCTCCGTCCGGCTGCGGCGTGCAGCCGGCTCCGTCGTGATGATTCGTCCGGCTTCGTCGAGTCGGATCGGATTGGTCATGCCCGCGTCGGCGGTGGCGTACTCGTCGGCGATTGCCATGAGTTCTGCCATGGTCTTCGGGCTCTTCCTCAGGAGCCGGTGCTTGAGCAGCGTCTGGTCTCGGCAGCCTTGGATGAAGTACTGGACGGCTTGGAGTTCGAGTACTCCCTCGCAGGAGTTGCGAAGGCTTGTCCACCGGGTGAGGTAGGCTCGGTCCGACTCACCGTCCTTCTGCTTACACAGCGCGAGCAGCTGTGCGTTGCCAGGGCGCAAGTAGGTGCCGGTGAAATTGCGGTTGAACACCTCCTCGAAGTCCAGCCAGCTGTTGACGCTCTCCTTCGGAAGGCTGTTGAGCCAAGTCCATGCCGATCCCTGGAGCATGAGCGGCACGTAGCGCACGGCCACCCGCTTGTTGCCGCCTGCGATGTTGACCGCTGTGACGTAGTCGGCGAGCCAGTCCTCCGGCTTCGCGGTGCCGTTGTACTTGGGTGTGTCCCTGGGGAGAGTGAATCCCTTCGGGAATCGCTCGCTCCGGATGCGGGGTCCGAAACAGCGATGAGCAGCGATGTCTTCCTCCTCGATGATGCTTGACAGCTTGAGCACGTCGATGCGGTGGCGTGCGTCGTCGCTGGTTTCAGGTCCTAGCGGCCCCAGGCGTTCGTCGATGGTGACCTTGTGGCCGACTCGCTCCCTGACGTTCCGCCCGGCTCGAGGCTCGCTCCGATTGCCGTCTTCACGTCGTCCAGCCGGATCACGGCCGTGATCACGAGGATGCGAGCTCGCGCTCCCCTCGCGATGAACTTCAAAGACAGAAAAGAGTTGCATCCCTCTCATAATTGCCATGTCATGCATTCCATAAGCATGCCGGATATTTTGGCGTAGTAGTAAAATGCATCTTTTCCGTTGTCCAGTGTTTGTTGCTTCTTCGGGAATAGGACGTTGAGTTGATGTGAGCAACGACAGGTTCTGCTACCGCTACCGGATTGCAGGCAAGTGATACTCCCTTGCTATCTTCGCTTGTTTTCTGTCTCTCACATGTCCTATCTTTTGTTCCTTGCTAGCCTTATAATACGATGCTTGTGTCCCGATCCTATATGCATGTTTACCTTGCAGCCATGATATGCCCCATCCCCCACATCCTATTAACCTGTTGCTTGTTTATCTTGTTGGCCTTGCGAGTCGTAGTGCATGCTTAGGTTTTGTTTTGCTCGAGTCATGTTCTAGTCTTGTTATAATTTGATAGTTGGGGTTTAAATTCACATGATAATCTATAATGTTTGGCAATGGAAATAATTAATAAAGATAAGGCACCGGCGGAAGGCCAATCGTGGTGATTTGTTCTGCTAGTGTCGCCTAGGACCCGAGTTCTTGTCCTCTGATCCAAGACTGAGCGCACTACCCACATGTGGGAGGAAATGGGACTCCCCTCGACCTAGTACCGGATCTGCAGCCTTGTCCAGGGCGCCACAAGTAGTTCGGGTGTTTCCATTTGCGCGGTGCTTTATATTGTTGCAGGTACACGGATGGGACGCCTCCGATACGATAATGGTTACTTACGGTAGGGTTGCAGAATGGGCGTTAATCGCATGTGGAAGGAGGGGCAATCATATGAGTGTTCCCTCTCGAAGCCGTTCACGCATCGGCTGAGTCCACCTCGGAGCTTCGGCCGGACTTTCAAGGTGGGTCAGACTTAGCTAGGTGGTTCCCTGGACTTGTGCGGTAGTGAAGGAAAGTGTAGCGTCGGATACCCTGCCAGCATACCCCGGAAGTGTGCTAATTACATGGCAACAAGGGTGGAAGTTCGTGTGGTTACATTTGTGCACCCCTGCAGGGTTAAATCTTTTCGAAAAGTCGTGTCCGCGGTTATGGACGACTTGGTGATGATGCTGGCTAACAAGATCATAGACAACTTACACCTAATGATAATAAGTTGATTAGTAAGATAGAACTACTTCAATAATAAAATATAAATTGCCAACTGTGTGAGTGCCTTTGGGCTTGCTGCTCGTAGGATAAACGGGCTGGTAAGGAATTGGCTGGGTATGTTTGGTGTTAGTATAGTTGGTTACCTATGCGCTCTCTTACCTCCTCTCTAGTAGACGAAAGTTGTAGCGTGTCTCTATAAGTTGTTAGTGCTGCTTGCCGCCACCTCAAACGCTAACCCTCTTTCCCCGGAATTCCAGCTTTGATATCTTGTGAGTATTACTTGCCAGTACTTCTACTAGTACTGACCCCTTCGGGGCTGCTATTCCAATGCAGCCAAACAGGTTTGAAGTGTGACGACGTTAGCTTGGGAATCCCTCCGGCTAGGCTTGGTCTGGGCAGGGATATGGTGCCTTTGCTTACCTTCAGGACTCTTAGTCCAATTTGTATCTTGTCCGTAGTCGGACGCTATCCGCTTCCGTTGTTAATTGGATCTTTGTATTGTATCTTTGCTCTTGACTCGGTGAGTCGTTGTTGTATATATGTTCTTTTGTGGGTTGCATCGAGAACTGTTGTAATGTTATCACAATTCCACCCGCATAACGTGTGTGTTGTGACGTGCATGTTATGCCTGGTGGGCGTCCTTTAGGATCGTTATTATGCGGATTTGGCTGGAACGCTAAAATCTGCATAATACTGATCTTGGGGCGTTACACTCAACAAGTGTGGGGTCCTCTGAGCTTGATACTTACTGGTTAAAGCCTCCACTAGCTCGAACAGATAAGTTTGATATCCTAGCCTGGTTGAATATCCCATCCTTTCTAGCATGGATAGAGATACTTTAGCTCTCCCAGCCTCTATTGTTGCATCGGAGTCAGCGTTCAGCACCGGTCGCAGAGTTATCTCTGATTTCAGAAGTCAATTGACCCCCGACACAGCTGAGGCTCTCATTTGTCTGCAAGATTGGTTTCATACAACAAGTGAGAACTCTCGCATTCTAATCATATTTTATTAATCTTGTAATGTCTCGTGTTTACAATTGTAACACTTGGGTGTGCCATTCTTTTTGTATGTCGCTACAACTGATATTAGCATGACATCCGTGTATGACATACTTGGTGATGAAGGTCTCTCAATTCGACCAGGTAATTAACTGTTTTTTATTTCGCTCCTATTAAAGTAATATTCATAAATTCATTGCTGATGCAAAAACAGTGGATTCATAAATTGCTTGCTGGTGCAACTATCTTAAATTGCTTGCTTGTTGATTCATAATTTGCTTGCTGTCACAGTAAATTGTTTAGCTTTGATTGTAGTACACTGAACCCTTGGTCTTGTTTATATGCAAATAGTGGATCATTATCTGTGTCCTTTTTGTCTCATTAAATTTCTTATTTTCATTGCCCTTACGTGATGCAGATAGAGAGTGATGTCCTGGACATTGATGGAGCCATGAAGTGTTGGTTATGCACATTCTGGGTGATGGAGCTATGAAGTGTTTGTTCTTTGTATTGAATTGCGCATGTTTCGAGACTTGAAACTTATCAAAATGCATGTATGAATGATTATGTTGAACGAACGACATGTATGATAGTGGATGTTGAACCTTGTTGCACATCGAGTGTGGATTTTAGATTGTTGAATTATTTTGTGGTCGATTGCCTATATATGTCATATGATTGTGAATTTTGAAATATGATTGTGAATTGTTAGTTTTTCAGCAAAGGTCATGGCATTTTTTTTGCAACTAGCGTTCAAGTCGGCAAGCCAAGCTTTGTGAATATTTACCATCGTTGTATAATGGTTTGAACCTAAATAACCAATGGTTAACCTTTTCTAACCTAATGGTTAACCTATTTTACCCTTTAACAAAATGGTTATTTAGGTTCGAATCCGAAAAGGAAAGGGTTAACCAAATCCCATCCTTACTCATGCGTATGTACTCGTCAACAAGATCACCGCAACTCCATATGCAAGCATTCAAACAGCGGCGGTGCATTTCTGATAAGAGGAGAATCCCAGCTTCGAAGGCGGTGACCCATCACTCTGATCCGAATGCGGTTGAACACATGTCTCGCCATACGGAGGCGGTGACGGAAATTTTTGGCCGGATATCTTGGATTTCTGTGATCAAAGTAATCTTTGAAGAGTTGGACATGACCCCCTTCTCTGTTATGATCCAACACTGGTGCACGACCGGGTACCGAGCCCCTCAACATTGGTTGTTGCCTTGCAAGATGTCGTTGACGAGAAGTGTTGCGACCAAAACATCGGCCTCATCGCCGGATGAGTCCGCGGAGGATAATGAACACAACACATTGTTGTAGAAATATTCATCCGCGCAACCCATGGGAGGTGATTCGTACCTTGGGCAAACGACAACACCTAGTGGGCAACGTCGGTCCTGGTGGTGGAGACGGTCTCCAGCACGTCCAAGTTCGTGCCGGTGTAGACAGTGGTGGTGGTGATGGCGACCAGAGTTGATTGAAGGGGTGCCGCGAGCTTCACCTTCCTAGCAAGGGTACGGACCGGCGAGCTGTGCTGGTGGCAGCGGGACCAGTGATTTTTGTGGCGGTGGCGGCTTACCAGCGATGACGATGACGACTACGGCGACGATGTCATAAGTTACAGTGACATGGTTATGATCATCAGGTCCCACCTGTCGGGTACCTGGTAGCCATTACTCGAAAGGCTCGTCAGCAAGCACGTCTGGAGAAAGGCCCAGGCCCATGTAAAGGGCAGCGCAAGGTCCCTTGTTGGGCCAGATTAGGGTTAGGGTTACGCTCTAGACCTTGTAAACCTACCCGGATGCGGATACCCGAGACCCAGCCTACTATAAAGGCTGGGAGGAGCCGCCGGGTAGAGGGATCGAGATCGTATCGCCACCATAGCCCTTACGGCAACCTTGTAACACGCAAAGTATCCAGCAAGAGAATACAAATCATTTTACTTCACCGGGGATCCGAACTCCGGTGATTCCCTGTCTTCCTTGTTAGCCGCCGGTGTCACCCACGTCATGAAGTTCTCAATAAACCCAAGTCCCTCAAGGAGGGGCACTGCCGAGTTAATCCCTCGACAGTTGGCGCCGTCTGTGGGAACCCTCGATGTGGGAACTCAGGCATCTGCGGCTCCTTCACCGACAATTCAAGCTCCCGCAGGGCTGGAGGATCCGATCTACTTCGGCTCTCTCTGCTTCACCCCGCACGCGCAGGAGGCACGGGCGATCTTCGGTTCCCTGCGGAAAAGCGTCCCTCTGACGTTTGGAATCGTACGACTCCTAGCAGATCGTCACGGCATCCTCCGTCTACCTGACATTGTTCGCCCAGCAACGACGGACCCATCTCCATCGCCAATCTCGCCTCCGGAACACCCTTCGGACGGCCTCATCAACGACTCCCTGGAAACAGCTGAGTCCAAATCTTCATCGCCAACTTCTCTCTCGGAGCACTCGTCAGGCGACCTCATCAACGACTCCCTGGAAACAGCTGAGTCCAAATCTTCGTCGCCGACCTCTCCCCCGGAGCACTCGTCAGGCGACCTCATCAACGACTCCCTGGAAACAGCTGAGTCCAAATCTTCGTCGCCGACCTCTCTCCCGGAGCACTCGTCAGGCGATCTCATCAACGACCCCCTAGAAACAGCTGGGTCTGAATGTTCGTCGGTTTATCTCGACGATGCTGTCTACCCTGAGGACGTCGTTAGTCCCAGTCGAACCCGACGCTGACAAACGCGCCCAGAGCAAAAACCGCTTCCTCGGTTCGATGCAACCCGCCACAACCCGCCCTATCCAGGTCTACATGATTAGTGAGAGGACCGGTGACTCGCAAGGATCACAAGATCCCCGTGAAACCATCACAATCAGCGAGGCCGCAATGGCCAGGATAAAAGCGGCTGTGCAAGATGCAACCCCGCTCGGATCCGACGCAACGAGGGAAGAGCTGATGGTTTACCATCACCTCCTCCACGATCAGGCCAAACGCTTGAAGAGACGAAGAGCAGAGCTTGACGACCGACAGCGCCGCGCACAAGAATCAAGTGAGCGGAGCAGCATTGTCGTCCCTTTGCTCCTCCGCTTCGGTGCACACCCCCAGGGAGCGGGGGCACACTCGCCATCGCTCAAGACTCGACGAGATGCCCGAGGGATCCAGGCGGGAAGCGACTCGAAGCCTCGAGTCCTCCTTCAACACGGTAGATGCAAACGGCTGCGTGCTACCCAAAACGCCACAAGATGCTGCCATGGCATTAGCAACATATTTGCTCACCACGCAGCCTCAAGATGACGATCCGCGGGCAGAATTGCACAGGCAGATGATACGAGGAGTCGGTATGCTCGGAACCGCATTGCAAACTGCCGGGTCACCAGCCACAGCAGTGGAACCAGCGCACCCGCCGCCCAGACGCGAACGCCATCGAGAAGCTTCACCTCGGCACCACGTCGAGCCTCGGCAAGAGCATCCAACAATGACAGCACGTGACAGGCGTGCGCAGGAAACAGTGGATCGGAATCGCCGAGCACGCGGTGAGGACCGTAGCATGGCCCCGCGTGTGGTAGTCGAACGAAACCACACAGGACATGAGGAGAACCGGAGGGCACCAGACCCGGAGGAAGAGGAAGACGAGCCGTGTGGAGCCAAGTGTTTCATCCGTCGCATACGCGAGTCCCGCATGCCAACAGGATTCAAGTTGACGTCGGAAACCCCAAAGTACGACGGACTGCAGGAGCCAAAAACTTGGATAGAAGATTACCTCACGGCGGTACAGTGCCAGGGCGGTACGCGGAACACAGCGATGCAGTATCTGCAACTGCAGCTTACGGGTTCGGCACGTGCATGGCTTAAGAGTCTACCCGCAGACACCATCGGGTCTTGGAATGACTTAGTCACCACGTTCACCCAAAATTTCCAAGGCACATATAAGCACCCGGCCACGGCAGAAGAGCTCAGAACTTGCGTCCAAGGATCAAGTGAGTCACTGCGCTCCTATATCCAGCGCTGGACAATAATGAAGAACACCGTGGAGGAAATATCAGAGGAAAACGCGGTAGATGCCTTTGCACGAGGATTGCGAAGGCGCGAACTCAAGGAAGAATTGGGGCGACGGAAGCCGAAGACGGTGGCCCAGCTGATGGATGTCGCCAACGACTGGGCAAACGGTGAGGATTACATGCGCAACGACCGGCCCAGGGGACATGATGATCGCGACTATCAGCAAGACTCGGGGCGAAACCGTGGCTATGACCCCAGGAAAAAGAGAAAGTTCCCCAACTTTGACCCAAATGAACTAGCTGAGATGGTAGCGGCAGGCTTCCACAACGATCGAGAGGGGAATCGCCGCAGGAAGGAGTGGCGACAGCGGCAGCATGAGCAGGACGGAGAGCAAATGCTCACAGGTCCATGCCCTTTTCACCCGTACAAGGATGAACACGGCAACATCAGTTCGGGTCACCAATTGAAAGATTGTCGCAAATTTGAGAAATTGTTGGCGGCATACAGGCGGATCCATCAAGCCGCGCAGAACAAAGGGTATTCAGCAATTCCGGGAATGATGGCGCAAGGTGCACCCGAGGCACTACCACTCCCCCCGCCACAACTAGCATCCGTGATCCAGCGAGTGCCACCACCGCAGCAATTACTACCACTCCCGGCTGCGGCAGAAGCTTTCCCCGCCCCGGTTGGTCATGTAGGAATGATACAAAAGGGACGTCCATCGAACAGGACCCAAAAGTTGATAACCATGCAGGTCAACTTAGCGGTCTCAGCACCTCCAGCCACTCCTGACTACCTCAATTGGTCCGAGAGCAGCATCACGTTCTCAAGAGAGGACCATCCACCCTAGGTACCACGACCCGGTCATGCAGCCTTAGTACTCGGAGCCCAAATCGGTGGGTACGTCATGAGTAAAGTCTTCATGGATGGCGGAAGCGGCATCAACATCATCTACGCCAGCACACTGCGCCGCATGAAGATCTCGCTCGCAGCTAGCCTTGTAGACTCTGACACTTCATTCCATGGAATAGTACCCGGAAAAGCTGTATATCCCTTGGGAAAAATCCATCTGGATGTGGTTTTCGGAGATCCTGCAAACTTCCGCAAAGAGAAAATCGAGTTCGAGGTCGTCGACTGGCCCTCATAGTACCATGCCATCTTGGGCCGACCGACATTCGCAAGGTTCATGGCCGTGCCACATTACGCATACCTTCTACTCAAGATGCCAGGACCAAACGGCACAATTACTGTTCGAGGAGATTACCGGACATCGGATAGCTGCGACAGGGACTTCAATAAGATCTCCGAGTCATTTGGGATGCACGAAGAACTCTCACAGTTGAGCTCTTCAACTGATTACAGCCTTTCACCCGTAACTCAGTCGACAGCACCTGACAGAGAGTTCAACAAGAGCAGCGACACAAGAACCCATCAAGTGCGCCCAACGGATCCAACCAAAACAGCAATCATATCCGCAAATCTGCCCTCCACATAGGAAAGCGCGCTCGTCGAGTTCCACCGTGAGCATTGGGAAATATTCGCTTGGTGTCCTACGGACATGCCAGGCATACCCAGAGAACTCGCCGAGCACGCACTTGAAATATGCCCTGAGGCCAGACCAATCAAACAGTCTCTCCGACGTTTTGCGGAACCGAAGCGCAGGGCCATTGGCGAAGAAATCAACCGGCTCCTCGCAGCCAAGTTTATCTGGGAAATAAAACAAGCCACCTGGGTAGCAAACCCCGTCCTTGTCCCGAAGAAGAACTCGAAGGCGTTGCGCATCTGCGTAGATTTCACGGCTCTCAACAAGCATTGCCCCAAGGACCACTTTCCCCTCCCACGCATCGATCAAATCATTGACTCGACCACGGGATGCACTCGTCTGTCCTTCCTGGATGCCTACTCAGGCTATAATCAGATTCGCATGAAGGAAGAAGACGAAGAAAAAACAGCATTCATCAGCACCTTATGGTGTATACTGCTACACCATGATGCCCTTCGGCCTCAAAAACGCGGGTGCAACTTACCAGAGGTGCATGCAAGCCTGCCTTAAGGACCAGATCGGCAAAAATGTCCAAGTATATGCGGACGACATTGTCATCAAGACAAAGGACGAAGCCACGCTCCTAGATGACATAGCCGAAACCTTCGCAGCGCTCAACAAGTATCACATCAAGCTCAACCCAACAAAGTGTGTGTTCGGGGTACCCACCGGGCAACTGCTCGGGTTCCTCGTATCCGCCAGGGGCATCGAGGCGAATCCTGAGAAAATACAAGCAATCCTGTCATGGAGGAGCCAAACAACCTCAAGGGGGTCCAGCTCCTAGCTGGGCGAGTCGCAGCCCTAAGCAGATTCATCAGCAGACTAGGAGAAAAAGCGCTCCCATTCTACCAGCTGCTGAAAAAAGCAGACAACTTCGAGTGGACAAAAGAGGCTCGCAGAGAATTCGCTGAACTCAAGCAGATATTATCAACGAAACCGGTTCTGGTGGCACCCTAGGAACGGGAACCTCTATACCTGTACATGGCTGCAACCAAACAAGTAGTCAGTACGGTGCTCGTAGTCGAGCGAGCAGAAGAAGGAAAGATACATGGTGTCCAGCACCCAATCTATTACGTGAGCGAGGTACTCTCGGCTTCAAAGCAGCGGTACCCGCACTACCAGAAGCTTGCATATGGAGTATTCATGATGGCGCGAAAGCTAACGCACTACTTCTCCGAGCACCCCATCACGGTGCTGACAGATGCACCCTTGTCGGATATACTCAACAACCCGGAGGCAACAGGTCGAGTAGCAAAGTGGGGAATCGAATTGTCACCCAGGGACATCACATACCGACCCAGAGATGCGCTCAAGTCCCAGGCCTTGGCAGATTTCCTCGCAGAATGGACAGAGATTCAGACTCCAGGTCCCCCGGACCTGTCCAATTCCTGGATCATGTATTTCGACGGGTCAAAAAGGCACGAAGGAGCCGGAGCAGGTGTTATCTTGATTTCACCCAAAGGAGACAAGCTAAAATATGTACTACAGATGAATTTCAAGAAGGCATCCAACAACGAGGCAGAATACGAAGGCCTATTACACGGCATGCAGATGTCAAAGGCCTGCGGGGCAACGAGACTCATGATCTATGGGGACTCGAATCTTGTAGTCCAACAGACGATGAAGGCCTGCGACGCAGTGTCTGCCAACATGGAAGCCTACAGGGATCTCTACAATGTCCTAGAGGGAAGCTTCGACGGGTGCGAGTTATGTTACATCGCACGAGGAAGCAATGAGGAGGCTGACAGGCTAGCCAACATCGGCTCCACCTGCGCACCCATACATGCTGGAGTTTTCCTCGAACAGATAAGCAAGCACTCCATAGAGTACAAGGACCCTGACACTCCGGCAGCAGCAGCCCCGACCGTCGGCTCCGAGCAACCAGCCGAAGAAAAGAATGAGGAAACAGAAGCCAATTCTTATGAGGTCTTCCTCGTAGAACCCTCCTGGACTCAGCCATACATAGCGTATCTGCTATGCCAAGAGTTACCAGAGGACCCAGTCGAAGCCCGCCGAGTCACTCGGCGCAGCAAAGCATTCGTCACGGTCAAGGGAGAGCTGTACAAGAAAAGTGCATCAGGGATACTACTACAATGCGTCGAACCAGAAGAAGGGAGAAAATCTTACTCGATATCCATGAAGGCATATGTGGACATCACACGAGTAGTAGGGCACTCGTAGACAAAACGCGATGAGCCAGATTCTATTGGTTATCCATCATGCCGGACGCCAAAGAGATAGTCCGCCGATGCGCTGGGTGCCAATGGTTCGCAACCAAACCTCACGCCCCCGCAACGGAGCTAAACATGATACCAATTGCATGGCCCTTCGCACAATGGGGACTCGACATGGTAGGCCCGCTGAGAAAATCTTCTCCCGGGGGACACACCTTTCTTCTGGTGGCAGTAGACAAATTCTCCAAATGGATCGAGGCCAAACCGGTCACCAATGCGGGTGCAACGACAGCACTAAACTTCGTCAAATCCATCGTCTTCCGCTTCGGAGTGCCCCACAGCATCATCACAGATAATGGGTCCAACTTCATCGCCAACGAAGTCCAGACATACTGCGAGGAGCTGGGAATAAAGCTCAATTTTGCCTCCGTTGTGCACCCGCAAACCAATTTACAAGTCGAACGTGCCAACGGGCTCGTCAGTAGCGCTCTCAAGAAACGGCTTCTCGCGCCCTTGGAGAGAGCTGCTGGTGCATGGGTCGAAGAGCTACCATCAGTACTATGGGGCCTGCGCACAACGCCAAACTGTTCAACAGGGTTCACCCCCTTCTTCCTGATACACGGGGCCGAAGCAGTACTGCCTGCCGAGGTCCGCCACAACTCGCTTCGAGTTGCAGCCTATACAGAAGCTGGGTCGAACACGGCACTCGAAGATGGCATAGACGAAGTTGACGAGGCGCGGGACATTGCACTCTCAAGATCGGCGGTCTACCAGCTGAGCTTGCGCAATTACCACAGCCGACGAGTGCGCGACAGATCCTTTGTTGTAGGTGATTTGGTATTGCGGCTAAAATAGAAAAAAAAGGCTACAAGCTATCACCTCCCTGGGAAGGAACCTACGCCGTCGTCGAGGTCATTGGGAAAGGAGCATACAGGCTAAAGGACTTGGCAACGGGCATCGTCTACTCCAACCCGTGGAACGTGGCGCATCTACGACGTTTCTACCCCTAGCTGTCACCTTTTTTTTTTGTTCACCACATCTTGTGAAATAAGGCCCCTTGGCCATTGTGCAACCTTTTTCCGTCATGCATCAATAAAGTGGGCATACGTGTATATTCAGACTTCAAACCAGCAGAACCTCTACTAAGAGTCGACTTAGCTTGGGCCGCACCCGACGCTCGGGGGCTGCGCCCCACAAGCTACTCGAAAAATTCACTTAGCTCTACTAAGAGTCGACCTAGCTTGGGCCGCACCCGACGCTCGGGGGCTGCGCCCCACAAGCTACTCGAAAAATTCATTTAACTCTACTAAGAGTCGACCTAGCTTGGGCCGCACCCGACGCTCGGGGGCTGCGCCCCACAAGCTACTCGAAAAATTCACTTAGCTCTACTAAGAGTCGACCTAGCTTGGGCCGCACCCGACGCTCGGGGGCTGCGCCCCACAAGCTACTCGAAAAATTCACTTAGCTCTACTAAGAGTCGACCTAGCTTGGGCCGCACCCGACGCTCGGGGGCTGCGCCCCACAAGCTACTCGAAAAATTCATTTAACTCTGCTAAGAGTCGACCTAGCTTGGGCCGCACCTGACGCTTGGGGGCTGCGCCCCACAAGCTACTCGAAAAATTCATTTAGCTCTACTAAGAGTCGACCTAGCTTGGGCCGCACCCGACGCTCGGGGGCTGCGCCCCACAAGCTACTCGAAAAATTCATTTAGCTCTACTAAGAGTCGACCTAGCTTGGGCCGCACCCGACGCTCGGGGGCTGCGCCCCACAAGCTACTCGAAAAATTCACTTAGCTCTACTAAGAGTCGACCTAGCTTGGGCCGCACCCGACGCTCGAGTGCTGCGCCCCACAAGCTACTCGAAAGTTCACCTAACTCTCCTCCCGCATGACTTAGCTTGTGTCGCACCCGATGCTCGGCAAAGGACACAAATCATGCGTTGAGTAACCGTACAGAAGACAAGGAGAATTACACAAATCATCATAACTACACAAAGGTACATGGAATTTACAAGAGACAACTCGAGCTACAGATCAGCATGTTGTCGACGGGGAGTTGCAGCAGTTTCTCTTTCAAGAAGAGCAACCACGTTTCTGGCGGGTCCATCAGCAGCCGCGTAAAACGGATCCAGAGTTGTATTCTCCCAGTCAAAACCAGCAGGCGGCCCTCTTGAAATCTCTCCCAAATCCAAGTGTGGATGGTGGATAAGAACAAGTGCAAAAGCAAAACGGGCACCCGCTTCAAGTTGCTCCCGCACAAATCCTTCAATAGCTTCACCACGTCGAAATTTCCTCATCAAGTCAGCCAAACTATGAGGCGCCAGGTTAAGAGGAAACAAGGCCTTGTAAACCAATTCCAAGGCGGATCGGCAAGACTCAACGAAGGACTCAACTTGACCGACCCGATCCTGCAGAGTAGCAAGTATGTGCCCCCTATCTCGGTCTGACCAGAAGCTGGGAGCACCACGAGCAACAAGGTCCGCGACCACATTAAGCTTAAGCCTGACTTGCTTTATCTCTTCGCCGGAATAAAGCCAGACACCTATCCGAGAATCACAGTTACACAAGATTTCAGCAAAGCTGCTCAGGGAACAAGCAGAGACAAAACTTACAAAGGAGATGGTTGCTCAGGTGCTGCAACTTGGAAAGGAGAAAATTCTCCCGTTCAACCATAGCGGTCTGCTTCGACTTCAGCACAGCCAGATTTGCTTCGACCACTCGAAGCCGGCGTTCGGCCTCTTCGGTCCGTACCCGCAAGCGGTTAACCCAAAAGGATTCTTCTTCTGGCGGTACAGCCGCGTATCACAACCTGGCGGAACAGATGAAGAGTTGGAACCGCCAGCCTGACGAACAAGCAGAGCAAAGCCAAGCAAAAATGCTAAATCTCCCATTTGGCCTGGTAAAGCCCGAGTTAGTTGCTGCTCCCAAGGGACACAGCAATACACTCGCACGCGACAACCCGCCAACCCATAATGCAAGCATGAACGTAGAAGAAAATCAAGTTCAAATTTCGAGTGCAGCCCGAATCCTCAAGATTACATAGCAGTCTGGTAGCATAAGGCATATTACAAAATCAAGCATTTTAATGTCTTTCCCTAACAGAGACTAAGTTCAAGGAACAATAGGCATATCTACTGGGCAAGCATGCCGCTCCAACATACGCGACAGTTGCTCGGCAAGGGCTCTCGCATGAGGGTGAAGGGGTCGAAGATCTACCTCCACGCCATCGGGTCCCTTTGGAAACTCTGAGGTAACTTTATTTAGATCATCCTGCACCCCATGTCCCATGGCCAGGGTCAGAACAGTCTCCGCACTACAAAGAGTTTGCTCATGACTGTACTCGCCAAGTGTCGTGGTGGTGTCACGGCAGATGCCATAAGATGGCTTGATTTGTGGGGCCGATGGACGCTGGAGGCACCCGGGGAGGGCTTGCGCACACGAACACGCACACAAAGAACTCAACTCACACGCACACACACGATTTTACCCAGGTTCGGGGCTCTCGTGAGGAGATAACACCCCTACTCCTGCCTGCTACTCGATTTATAGGTGGATTACAACTGGTTACAAGCTTGCTCCTCGAGCTGGATAGAAGAACAGCACGATCTAGGCCTCCAACCGAGTCTCGGAAGCTCTCTCTGGCTCTCTACTGACTATGAAAGGGATGCTCGAATGCGTATTCTGGAGGTAAGTATGCGTGCATGCGTCTCCGTAAGAGAAGCCCCTGGTGCTCCTTATAAAGGGAAGCCCAGGGCACAAGTTAGGGCTGACATCAGTGCTGGCGTAGCCCGGACTGTTGCCACGCCCGGTCCTCTGACCGCTTCCGTCATCGCGCCGTGGCACGTCCCATCTGTCTCCTCCAACACACTGCTCCCTGGTACCGCTTCGGTCAGCAGCATGGAGGTCAATCACTCGGGTCAAGTGGCCTCGTCCCATCGTGCAAGTGGCTCTGCGCCCTGACCCGTGATTGCAGGGACAAGACCTGCACCTTGACCATGGCCCGAGTAAGCCTCCTTATCCGGCACAGGCATGCCGAACTCTCGGTAACTCGGTTTCGCCTTCCCTGCACACGAGAAGAACAAAGAACGATCCGACATATAACTTGCGTGATCCGACATAACAATATGTCGGTTAATCATGACCCGGCCAGCTCCGAGTCAGCCGGTACAGTTATGTCGGTTTCAGTGACTCGGTCAACACCGAGTCAACCCTTATTTCGACACCTTGCCCATATCCGGGGGTTGCCCCCCGACATTAGTCCCCGAAGCTGGCGCGGTCCTGCAGCCTCGGATGGAGGGCCACGGCAGGTTTACCCCGAAATCAGCATTTTTAACCGATCTCCGACATAACATATGCCGGCGACACTCGTATGTCGGAAAACACCATGTATCCCGAATTGATATCTCATCTTGCGTCGGATCATTCCGACTTACGGGACAAAACCTCATGACTCCTCCGAGTCGTCGGTTCCCTACGTGGCAGAGCATCTCTGCCTGACGCCTCGGTCATCGTGCACGGATGGACGTGCCACAGGCATGCGTGCCACCTGTGTGACGTCGGTCGTCTTGGCCACTGTGCCCACGTAAGCACTTGAGTGCAGCCTTGACCGCGCGTGCGTCTCCTCGGGTCTCGCCCGATCGCGTGTACCGCCCTTGGACCGTTGGCCTCCTGTGGCCTCCCGTGTGGCCGATCGTGCGGCGGTTAAGCCGCAACGGGAATCGTGCCACAGATCGTGGGGTGGTAACCTCTCGTCCGTTACGAGATCGTGCGCAGTAACTCCCGCACACACGATCTCCTCCGCCGCCCATAAATAGCAAGGAGAGGTACGGTTCTCCCCTACGCGCTCATTCATCCTCTTCTTGCCTCCTCGCTCTCCTCCTTCTCCAGTGCACGCAGAGCACAGAGCCCGTCGCCGCCGCACGAATTCACGCACGCCGACGGGCCACCGCCGGACGACGCGCAGGACGCTGCGGTTGGATCTTTCGCCGCCGCCGCACCAGCACATCCCAGCGGTGAGTTTTTCTCTTTCTCTCTGTCCTTCTTCTTCCTTTGTTTCTTCGCCCTGTTCTTGTTCTTGTTCTTCACCGCGGCGACGCATCGCGCGCCGCCGGTGACCTCGCAGCCACGGTTGCGGTGCGCCGCCGGCGGGTTAGCCGCCACGGCACCTCTTTTCTTCCCCTCTACCTCTCTTTTGGATCTAGCACTTGCTCACATCTACGCGCATTTTCCCCCCTTTTTCTTTCTATCTTCACTACGGCACACACCACTCACAAGAGGTGAACTTTTTTGCAGATCTCGGTAATCTTTCATCAAGATGTCGGACGACGCCGCCCTCGAGGTGATTGACTCGATTGAGGAAACCACCGTGGAGGGATCCACTCGGGCCTCTTGGGAAGGCTCCGATGTCGGACGAGCCGAGATAGACTGGTTGGTCCGGACGCGACGGATCCCGCCCGGAGTCGAGTGCCGAATGCCCGGCACCGAGACCACGCCGAGTCTCAAGGAGGGCGAACGAGTCGTCTTTGTCGTGCACTTCGAGCGGGGATTCGGATTACCCGCCAGTGTGTTCTTCCGAAACTTCCTCGACAAGTTTCGGTCTCCAGCCTCACCACTTACCGGCCAACGCCATCACCACCTTATCCTCCTTCGCTTCCTTCACCGAGGGTTATCTCGGTCTCAAGGCCTCCGTCCGCGCGTGGTCCAAGTACTTCGGATTCCGGAAGCAGGTTATTCCGAATCCTGCCGACCCGGCCGCCCCCAAGATGATGACCCAGTGCGGGGCCGCCACCGTCACGCCTCGGCGCGGCTCAATTTTTCCCCGGATCAACGGCTTGGAGTCATGCCGGAAATGGCAGCGCTCCTTCTTCTACGTGAAGAACTCGACCGACGTCGACAAGATCAACTTGCCGGATTTCGTCATCGGCCCCCCCACAGCGCAACTCAACTGGGGGTACAATCCGACCGACAAAGAGGTCGAGGTCAACCAGATCCACGAAGTCGTGGGACAGCTCCGAGCAGAAGGACTAACTGCTGACGATCTGTTGGCGACGTTCATTAGCCGCCGGGTCTCACCCCTCCAGCGCCGAGTCCACAAGATTTGCCACATGAGTGGCCCTCTTGACCCGACTCGGATAAGCACGGTCGAGCTGACCAAGGCCCAGATCCGGCAGCGGGTCAAGGCCATAGCTCGGACGAGGATGACGGAGGAGTGGGAGTGGGGAATAGAACCTTACAGCCGGAACAACCTTCCGCCCCAGGTAAACGACTTGCACCGACGTAACTTTCCTACCGACATAAATTCTTAAGTCGGTTCCCTTTTTATACTCGGCCTTAATCTTTCTCTGTTTCCCTCGCACAGAGATTCGCGCGGCAAAAGAAGGAGGACGGACCGGATCCTGCTGCCAAATGGGGTCCAGACCGGGTCGAAGCTGACTCGGAGGACCCGGATAATGACGACAACATGCCGATCCCTGATGTCGGCACAATTCCTGTCGGCACAGTTCCTGTCACCGGTAAGGCTCGCGTCCGAGATTGGTCAGATGATGATGATGACGACTGTCAAATTCTAGAGGTACATGATCCTCTCCCGATTGCCTTCTCTTACCCGGTGCCCTCGCCCTCAGCTGACGCGGACGACCAGGTGCTCGACGTGGAGCCCCTCGCCGTGGGACCCAAGGGCGCAGTTCGGAAACGCCCGGCAGCAGCGACCGCCGGTGCCGGAACATCCGGCGCTCCGCGAAGAAGCAGCGGCGGGTAAAGACTGCGGCGAAGCGCCGCGAGCGCCCAGTCACTAAGGGGTAAGACTCCTTTTTTCCGGCATAAACTTTTTACGACTGACCACATTTTTTCTACTTCTGACAATCCACTTTACTTCTTGCCTTGCAGCTCCGCTCCTCTGGAGATTCCCACCGAGCCCACTGACTCGGTTCCCCTCAGGACTCCGACTCCGACTCGGCCGGACGACACGAGGCTGCCGAGTCCGCCACGGACCAGCCCGATAGTGCCTCCAACAGTTCCGGGATCCGGGACCGGAGAGGCCGAGTCGGTAACGACCGACATAACCAAGAATCTCGGGGCCAGCACATCGGCCCCCGAAACAGAGAAGACTGCGGCACCAGAAGATTCGGCCCATCCGAGTCAGCCGCAGCAAGAACCGCCACAGCCGCAACAGCAACAGCAACAGCAACAGCCACAGCAACAGCAACAGCAACAGCAACAGCAGCAGCAAGAGACACCGCAGCCGCGACCGCAGCCACAACCCGCTCCGACACAACCGCCACGGCCATCTCCTCCGAAGCAGCAGCAGCATCAGAAACAGAAGGCACCCGCGCCCACTATGGCCGGGAAAATTCCGCCGAAGCAAACTATACCCGGCACGGCCGGAACAGCAGCAGACAGAACTGCGCCCACCGTGGCCGGGAAAGCACCGGATAAAGCTGCACNCAGAGAAGACTGCGGCTCCAGAAGATTCGGCCCATCCGAGTCAGCCGCAGCAAGAATCGCCACAGCCGCAACAGCAACAACAACAGCAACAACAACAGCAACAGCAACAGCAACAGCAACAGCAACAGCAACAGCAACAGCAAGCAGCAGCAGCAAGAGACACCGCAGCCGCGACCGCAGCCACAACCCGCTCCGACACAACCCGCCACGGCCATCTCCTCCGAAGCAGCAGCAGCATCAGAAACAGAAGGCACCCGCGCCCACTACGGCCGGGAAAATTCCGCCGAAGAAAAACTATACCCGGCACGGCCGGAACAACAGCAGACAGAGCTGCACCCACCGCGGCCAGGAGAAAGCACCGGATAAAACTGCAACCACCGCAGCCGGGAAAGCTCCAGAGAAAACCATCGCTGCCAAGGACCTGCCGCCTAACCCGGAGCGCCGAATAGTTCTCCAGAACCGTCCGGATCGGCCACAGCGATGACCAGCGCCCAGACCTCCACAGCTAGCTGGGGGTTTGGGCCCTTGAAAAACATTGAGCGGGCAAAGTCTAGGCTCCCTCGAGCATTATCATTCGGACTGGAACGCCGCCGACCTGAGCGAGGTGAGCTCGAGGTCACCAGCAGGCCGAATCGTCTCGGAGCATCCGGCGGGGGCCGAGTCTGTTGGCCCAAAAGATAGCTGCGGCCAAAACTGCCATTCTTGCAGTTGACCAAATAGCAGCGGTAAGTTGCGCCGAGTAAACATGATTCGGTTTATTTCTTTAGTGTAGATATTATCCATCCCCAGTCCCCGAGATTCGGGTCGAGTGATTGGAGCTTGGCCGAGTAAAGCTGACTCGTTTAAGTGAGGGTAACTCGGCCTGAATCTTCATCAATATTCTGACATCTCTTCCTTTCAGATTTGCATGAACAAAACGCACTCAACTACCACCGCAAGCTGCTGCTGGAACATAAAACGCTCTCCAACAAATACAAGCTGCTCCGGGCCAAGCTGGACCAAGTAGCTGACTCGGCACTCAAGGCCGAAGGATTGGAGAAACGGATCTCGGAAATCGAGTGTAAGCCACACTTTGCTCTTTCAATTTGCACTTGCATCAATTTGCTCATTCTGACACTTGCTACCCTCGGCACAGCCGCACATAGGAGCGCGAGCTTGCTCACCAGGCCGAGCTAAAGAAAATCAGGAGGAGATATCCCGGCTGAAGGCCGAGCTGGAGCTAACTCGGAGTCGGGCTGCCGAGTCGGAGAAGACCGCCGCCGCAGAGAAGCAGCTCCGAGAAGAGGAGACTCGGAAACTCAAGAATCTCTCGAAGAATCCAAATCAGAGGCGACCTCGGCCGCGAGCGAGCTCCGAGACCTGAAAACCAAGATCACACAGTGGCTGGTGGACATCTCCAAGATCAACTCCGAGATGGACAGTAAGCTCTCTTCCTTCTGCCTTTATTCCTTCTTTCATCTTTCTTCATCTGGTAACTTATTTTCGGCGCTAGCCATTCCCTACTCAGAACGCTTCCCACACACCAAGGCCGCCGCGGACAAGAGCGCGAACGAGCACCGTTCGAGAAGATCCGAGGTGGCCCTATCTCGGCCAAGTGGGATATGGATGCCCACTTGGTGGCTCTGAAGGCTCGCTTGGGGCCGATGAGATTAATCGGGATGAACCTCCTCACTGCTGCCATCCGAGCATACAACGTTCTCTGGCCCGGGTGCGAGGCCCCTCTGGTTGTTGATGAGTTAGCCACATGCCTGCTGGCCTCCGAGGACAGGCTTGATGACTGGCGATCGTCCGCCGCCCGAGTCGGAGCGGATGAAGCGCTGATGTACGTGCTGTCCTGGTACGAGGGGCTCGATCTCGACAAGCTCAAGACTCTGCGCGACGGGTCAAAGTGGCTCACTGATCCGGATCACATCCGGCGTCGTCAAGAATTTGCCCATGCTCTCATCCAGTACGCCCCGGTGCACTCCTTTGTTGCTGGCGACCGGGTTCCCCAATCCGAGGAGATCCCGGTTGAAGGAGACGAAGGAGAAGACGAAGGTGAGGCCGTCGGCGAAGAAATCGAAGCAGACGCTCCACCCGAGTCAGCCACCGGCACTGCTACCGGGTCCACCCGCGCGAGGGAAACCGCAACCGAGACTCCAGCCTCTCCTTCTGCCCGAAAGGCCTCGGACGCTGCTGCTTAAACTTTTAAGAAAAAACTCAATTCGTTAAATCCCCGGAATGCCGGGTGCAGATGTAATATATACTTTGCACTTTTTGCGGTTGGTACTTGACTTTTTTACTTTGCAAGTTTTAACAAGTTTAGCCGTATGCGGATCACATTGAACCGAGTCCCCGAGTTCAATTTCTTGTTTACTATACTTCTGCCATCTCTGCTCTTGCCTACCATTCTTGGTGTCAGGCAGTCGAGTCACAAAACGACCGTTGTACAGCATACAGTACTTAGAAACTTGGGAAAATAGCCAGGCCATCCGACATAAGGTTATTAAAAGGAAACCGAATCGCTCCTGGACCGAGTCCCCGAGTCGGTTTTCTTGTTTACTGCACCGAGTAACCTTTGCTCTTGCCTACCTTTTTCGGTGCCAGGCAGTCGAGTCACAAGATCACCAGAACACCAGCATACAATACTTACAGACATGGTTACACGGTTTTTTAGAGCCATCCGACATAAGGAATTAAACACAAGGATAAAACACAGATTTGTTCAACAAGGCAGTCCCCGAGTCACTTCTCGGGGTGCCGACATTTCATTTCTTAGTTTTCGAGATACATACAGTGGGTCCTTAAGAGTAGAAAGGGCGGAGAAGAGCTACATTCCAAGGGCGTTTGGTCTCCTCTCCGGATCGGTCCATCCGGTTCTTCACCTGTTTCTGAGCATCTATAAGATAGTAGGCATCATTGTTCAATAGCTTTGCTCACGATAAACGGTCCCTCCCACGGAGGTGATAGCTTGTGCATCCCGGCCGTGCGCTGCACAAGCCTAAGCACGAGGTCTCCTTCTCGGAACTTGCGAGGATTCACCTTCCGACTGTGGTAATGTCGGAGATTTTGCTGATATATTGCTGACTTGGACAACGCCAACTCTCGTGCTTCTTCGAGCAAGTCGACATCGTTTTCTCGGGCTTCTCTTGCCTCTGACTCGATATATAAAGCAACTCTCGGCGAGTCATGCTCTATGTCGGTTGGCAGAACTGCCTCTGCTCCGTAGACCAGGAAGAATGGCGTATAGCCGGTCGAGCGATTCGGTGTAGTCCGCAGACTCCACAGTACTGCCGGGATCTCGTCCAGCCAACACCCCGGAGCACGTAACAGTGGCTCGATTAGCCGGGGTTTTATGCCGGATAAGACCAGAGCGTTTGATCTTTCCACTTGCCCATTCGACTGCGGATGCGCGACCGACGCCAGGTCAAGTCGGATTCTCTTTTCTTGGCAGAACCGAGCAAAGTCTCCCTCTGCGAAATTGGTGCCGTTATCAGTGATGATGCTGTGTGGGTGCCCATATCTCAGGATAATATCCTTTAAGAACGACACAGCTGTACGGCCATCACACTTTCTTATTGGTTTCACCTCGATCCACTTGGTGAACTTGTCCACCATCACCAATATGTGGGTCATGTTACCTCGGGCCGGTTTGAACGGTCCCACCATATCCAAACACCACACTGCAAATGGCCAAGTGATGGGAATAGTCTTGAGTGCAGACGCCGGCATATGAATCTTGTTTGCAAATCTCTGACATCCTTCACACTTCCGGACTATGTCCTCTGCCTGCTGCAGAGCACTCGGCCAGTAAAACCCATATCGGAATGCTTTGGCCACAATGGCTCGGGAAGAGGCGTGATGACCGCACTCTCCCTGGTGAATATCTCGGAGGATCTTTTCTCCTTCCTCTGGTTCGACACACCGCTGAAGCACGGTGGTCACGCTTCTCTTGTATAGCTCTCGGTTGATGATGGTGAATGACTTGGATCGTCTCTGTATCTGCCTGGCCGAGACCTCATCACTCGGTAGGGTGCCCTCCAACATAAATGTCATGATGGGTTGGGCCCATGTCGGTACCGGACGAGTTCCGAGTTCAGGCTCATCGACCTCCATGGCTTCAACCGACATAACAACACCCGACATAGGCTGACGAGTCCCCGAGTCCTCCCAAAGGATTCCCGAGTTCCGCCAAGCAGCTTTCCAATTTTCCAACTCTATTCTTGAGTCCGACATAACACACGAGACATCCATGGGAGTCCCCGGGTCCTGCAGAGCAGTCCCCGAGTCGTGCGGAGCAGTCCCCGGGTTTAGTGGCTTGCTCCCGGCGTCAACGTCCATCGGGACGACATCGGATTCCGGATTACCCGGGATGAATATTGAGTCTGACTCGGGTGAAGGCTTAATTGATGGCTTGTGAAGATGCTCCAGAGATACTCCGGGCGGAATGGCCTGTCGGTATGATCCGATTTTGGACAGCATGTCCGCACTTTCATTTTCGGTCCGCCGGACGTGGTTGAACTCGCAGCCATCAAAGAATCCCGAGATCTTTTGGACATGGAACCGGTATGCCGCCATGTTGGCATCAAGGGCATCCCAGTTGCCCGAGGTTTGCTGAATCACCAGATCCGAGTCACCATAGCAGATTATTCGGCGAATCCCGATTTCCTTGGCCACCTTGAGTCCGTGGATCAATGCCTCATACTCGGCTACATTGTTGGATGCCGCGAAATGAACTTGCAGCACATATTTCAGTTGGTCTCGCTTTGGCGAGGTGAGAACCACGCCGGCACCCAGGCCTTCTTTTACCTTGGACCCGTCAAAGTGCATCCTCCAGTAATTGGAGTCCGGCAGAGATGGTTCATATTCCATCTCGGCCCAGTCCACGAGAAACTCGGCCACTGCTTGAGACTTGATGGTGTCTCTTCTCGCGTATTGCGGCGCATATGCCGCTAACTCGATGGCCCACTTGGCTACTCGACCACTTGCATCTCGGTTGCCAATGATCTCCGAGATAGGAGCCGCGCTCACCACGGTTATCTGATGCTCCTGGAAATAATGCTTCAGTTTCTTGGCCGCCAGGTACACACCATAAGTCATTTTCTGGTAGTGTGGGTAATTTTGTTTCGAGGTGGAGAGTACCTCACTCAGGTAATACACCGGCCTCTGCACGGTGGTTCCCCCTTCTTCTCTTTCTACTACCACAACGACACTGACGACTCGATTAGTGGCTGCAATGTAAAGCAACATGGGCTCTCTTGGTAATGGCGAAGCCAATATCGGCGCAGTGGCCAATACCTTTTTCAGCTCATGGAATGCCGAGTCCGCCTGCGGGGTCCAGCTAAATCTATCAGATTTTTTCATTAATTGATACAAAGGTAGAGCCCTTTCTCCCAACCGACCTAGAAACCGACTCAGGGAAGCCAGGCAACCCGTGAATTTTTGGACATCTCGGAGGCATCTCGGTAGCCTCATATTTTCTATTGCCCGGATCTTAGTCGGATTCGCCTCGATACCTCGGCTCGACACGAGGAAACCGAGTAACTTGCCGGCCGGCACACCGAATGTACACTTATCCGGATTAAGTTTTAGTCGGAATTTCCGCAGGTTCGCGAATGTTCTCTGAGATCATCTAACAGAGTATGTTTTTCTTTTGTTTTTATTACTATGTCGTCGACGTATACCTGCACGTTTTTTCCTATCTGATCATGCAAACATTTCTGCATACAGCGCTGATAAGTAGCGCCGGCATTTCTCAAACCAAAGCACATGACACGATAGCAATAAGCCCTGTACGGGGTGATAAAAGCAGTTTTTATTTGATCATCCGGGTTTAACGGGATCTGGTGAAAACCAGAGTAGGCATCCACAAAAGACAACAGCTGACATCCGGCCGTGGAGTCGATCACCTGATCGATCCGGGGCAACGGGAAAGGATCTTTGGGACAGGCCTTGTTCAAGTGGGTGTAGTCGATACACATGCGCCAGACAGTAGGCGCATCCGGTTCTTCCTTCTTTTTCTCCACCAGGACCGGGTTAGCCAACCAGTCCGGGTATTTTACTTCCATGACGGCATTCGACGCGAGTAACTTGGCTAACTCGTCACCCACCGCCTTCCTTCTTTCTTCGGCGAGACACCGAGTCGGTTGCTTCACAGGCCTAGCATCTGGCCTGACATGCAGAGAGTGCTCAGCCAACTCCCTCGGAACACCCAGCAAGTCCTGACTGGACCATGCAAAGATATCCCGATTCTCACGGAGGAAGTTGATGAGCTCGCTTTCCTATTTCTTGTCCAACCCGGCACCGATGATGACGGAGCGTTCCGGGTTCGCCTCGTCGATGCCGACCTTCTTCGATTCCTTCGCCGCCTGGAAGGTTGCAGTTTGCTGCGGGTTAGCCGCACTCGGCATACCGAGTTGAGATGCCTGGGCCAAAGCCACCACCTCATGGATTCTCCTTTTCTCGGCGGCGATCACCAGTGATTCGGCCAGGGATGACCCGGCTGAGGCGCACTCCATGGAACGCTTGTAGTCTCCCGAGATGGTGATGACACCATTTGGACCCGGAAGCTTCATCTTCAGATAGGCCACATGAGTGGACGCCATGAACTTGGCGAGTGCCGGCCTGCCGAGTAAGGCATGATACGGGCTCTCGAGATCCACGACCTCGAACAGCAGACTCTCAGTTCGGCAGTTGCTTTTGTCACCGAAGGCGACATCAACCCAAATCGTGCCCATGGGTGCATGTGATACACCGGGCACAATGCCGTGAAAGGTGGTTCGGCTGGGCTGCATCATATTCTCGGTTATGCCGAGTTTCACCATGGTATCCCGGTACATGATGTTGATGCTGCTCCCGTTATCAACGAGGACCCGGGAAAACCTGACATTGATGCTAGGCCCGACAAATGTCGGATCCAACACTAGAGCATAACCTCCTGGGTTGGGCATGACCCTTGGATGGTCCCTGACGCTCCAGCTGATCTCATCCTCGGACCAGTACATGAATTTCGGCACCGCCGGCATAACGGCGTTCACCTCCATCGCACGCCTGTGCTGACTCTGCTTGTCGTTGGGTTCGGTCACAAAGACCATGTAACTCTGGTGAGGTTCTCGGTATTGATTTTGCCGACTCGGGCCAGCGTTGCTGCCGGGGTAGTAGGAGTTGTTGTTGGTGTTGGCCATGTTGGCCACTTGGTTGACATCTTCAGGCCTTGCCTGGGCATTTACCGGGATAGCGTTCACACCCGTGAGTGGTGCGGGTCGAGTTGCCGGACCGGTGTTCTCCTGCGGGCGCCTGTTCCGGCTGCAGTTCCGGTTTGAGTGCTGAGCCGGTCTGCTGGGGTGCTTGGTGTGGTAGCTGCAGGGATCATTCGGCATCGTCCCACTGGGGTTAGCCCACTGCCTCTTGTCGCCGTTCCATGGCTTCCTCTCGCCATTCCACGGTCTTCTTTCGCCGTCCCACGGCCTCCTTCCTTCCGAGTTCTGGCCCCACGCTGGACCGTCATTCTTCTGTCTCTGGCTGCTGCCGGCACCCATCTGATCTTGGTCGACGGCTGCAACCTGGTCTGACCCATACCGATAATCCGGCCTCTCCTCTCTTCTCTTTCCTCGGTAATCCGAGCGATCACCTCGCCGACCCGATCTATCTCTGTCGACCGGGGCCAGTAAGGGCTGTGTCGGATCACCGAGCGCATAACTGTCGGCAATTGACATTGTCTCGGCCAAGGTGGCCGGCATCTCCCTCTGGAGTCTCTGCCAAAGCATGGAGCCATGTCGGCATCCTTGCGCAAACCAGGCAATGGCTTGTGACTCAATCACTCCTTCACAGGAGTTCCGGATCGTGCTCCACCGGGTTAGATATTCCCGGTCAGTTTCGTCTTCTCGCTGCCGACACATGGACAGCTGCTGAGGTCGATTCGGCCTCTTGTAAGTGCTGGAGAAGTTGCTGACAAAAGCATCGGAGAAGTCAAGCCAGCAGTCAATGCTGTTCTCCTCCAGGTTGTTCAGCCAGATTCGGGCCGGTCCCTCTAGCATCTGTGGCACATACCGCACTGCCCATCTACGACTTCCGCCGGCAATGTGCACAGCGGTGACATAGTCTGTCAGCCAGTCCTCCGGCTTGGTGCTGCCGTCATAGGTCTTGGCACCCCGAGGTAACTGGAAATTCGGCACTGGTGCCTGCTTCATGATCCGGGGTCCAAAACGTGCAGGACCCGGTGGGCCTTGCTCCTCCAGCAGTTCAGACAGATAGATTCTGTCCAGCTTGTTGCGGACATCGTGTGCCGGCAACTGGCGAGTTCCCAGCCTTGCGCCGAGTGCACCCTCGGACGCCAAATCTCGGTATCTTGTGTACCCGGCCCGCTCCATGGCCGAGTAACCATCATCATATCGGTCTGCGGCCGGCTCGGCATACCCGGCACCCGCTTGACGACGAGGTGGAATGGGTACCGGATATCGAGGTGGCTGACCTTGATTCGCCGGGATAACTTGGTTCTCTTCCTGCCTGCCCTGAGCGGGTCCTGACTTTTCCCGACCGGCATTGCCTTGCTCGGCTACTTTCTTTCCGGCATAGGCCGGATCGTACGCTTGTATCTGCTTGTTCTTGCCAGAGTTCACACTCTGGCCCCTGCTCCTGCCGACATACGGCGAGGAGGCTTGTCCCTTGGACACTCCTCCGGCTCCACCATCCGAGTGAAGGAACCGAGATCCACCCGCATCCGGGTTAGCCTTGCGATAGGCCTCGTTCTGTCGGTTAGCGACAGCCACCAACTCATTGACTCGGTCCTGCTGCCTACTGCGAGCTTCACCGGATAAACCAGCCAACTCGGCTATGGCTGCCTCTGCCGCCCTAAGGTTCTTTCCGGGCGTGCTGTATCTCGGCTTTTCGGCCGACACATGACTAGCAGATCTAGCAGATCTAGCTCTACCATCTCTAGCTATCTCTGCATTAAGGTCTCTACCTCGGGCACGCACCTCGTCGATGCGACTAACTGGGTTTGCTGCTGGAGTAAAACCATGAGCCGAGTTATACTCACGCATTGATATGTCGAACTCCTGCCTGACTCGGGCCACCTCCTGGGCCTCTCGGAGTATCTCCTGGCGCTGCTGCTCCAACTCCGCCTGAGTTAGAGCAACATCGGCACCCGGTGCGACTGGTGTTGCCAGCTTCTGAATCGCGTCCTGAAGAGGACTCGGCGTCACCGGCATGCTGGATGTGCTGGCCTGTGCCGCACGGTTCTCCGATTTCTCCAAGGGCGGACGCCCCGTTCTTGCCGACCTGGTGCCGGGGTCAGCCTCGCCCGCCATGGCTTTGCCGACACCGACGCCCGGGGCGGTCATCATGACTTCCACGCAACTAGCGGGGCGAGCGGTACGCCGGCCGCGAGCTGCGCAGACTGCGGGTGGATCCGCTCCCAGCTGCACCCTTTCGGGGAACCTGCAAGGGACCTCGGTGGCGACGTAGACCGTGAGCGCGCCGAAGTCGATGAGGCATCCATTCCGGGGCAGTGGCCTGCTGCCGAAGCAGCCTGCGTTGTCGCTGATGACGTTGAGGGAGCCGAATCTGTGGACAAGGCCACAGACCACGCGCTCGCCCGACGCGATGATAGAGCCCGTCCGGATGAAAACTCCAGCCAGCGCCGCTGCTGGGCCCATGGTGGGCGCCAACTGTCGTGGTGGTGTCACGGCAGATGCCATAAGATGGCTTGATTTGTGGGGCCGATGGACGCTGGAGGCACCCGGGGAGGGCTTGCGCACACGAACACGCGCACGAAGAACACAACTCACTCACACACACACAGTTTTACCCAGGTTCGGGGCTCTCGTGAGGAGATAACACCCCTACTCCTGCCTATCCGATCTGTATATATGATCTACTAGCGATTTACAATCTTGCTCCTGGAGCTGGATAGAAGAATAGCACAACCTAGGCCTCCAACCGAGTCTCGGAAGCTCTCTCTAGCTCTCTACTGACTATGAAAGGAATGCTCAAATGCGTATGCTCGAGGCAAGTATGCGTGCAAGCGTCCCCGTAAGAGGAGCCCCCGGTGCTCCTTATAAAGGGAAGCCCAGGGCACAAGTTAGGGCTGACATCAGTGCTGGCGTAGCCCGGACTGTAGCCACGCCCGGTCCTCTGACCGCTTCCGTCACCGCGCCGTGGCACGTCCCATCTGTCTCCTCCAACGCACTGCTCCCTGGTACCGCTTCGGTCAGCGGCATGGAGGTCAATCACTCTGGTCAAGTGGCCTCGTCCCATCGTGCAAGTGGCTCTGCGTCCTGACCCGTGATTGTAGGGACAAGACCTGCGCCTTGACCATGGCCCGAGTAAGCTTCCTTATCCGGCACAGGCATGCCGAACTTCCTGTAACTCGGTTTCGCCTTCCCTGCACACAAGAAGAACAAAGAACGATCCGACATATAACTTGCGTGATCCGACATAACAATATGTCGGTTAATCATGACCCGGCCGGCTCCGAGTAAGCCGGTATAGTTATGTCGGTTTCAGTGACCCGGTCAACACCGAGTCAACCTTTATATCGATGCCTTGCCCATATCCGGGGGTTGCCCCCCGACAGATGATGCCAAGGATGCAAAGGATTGAGCTCTCTACGACCGATACGCTAAAGCTCACTTGAGAGCCCCTCTTGATAGAACGGTTACCTATCTAAAACCCGGTCTCCCAACTACACCGCGAGACCGGTAAAATAGAGACCCTATCAAGATCATACCTTTGCCTTGCGCATTCCACTTGAGCTAGATGATGACGATCTTGATCTACTCTCAAGTGGATCCCCTTTCTTGATTTTGCTCCGCTTGGTGAAGACACGCATATTGCTCCCCCACACACCAAGATGGGAGAGACACTCTTCGACATGTCTTCACTTGGCCTTTATCTTGATGACGATCACCACGTGACGCCATCCTCCATGGGCAACATAGGATCTTCCTCTTGATTCATGCTCATGGAGAAACACCTTGACCTTGATCAACAAATGATCTTCTTCTTTTAGCCTTGACTCCAACATATGGAGTCCAAGCATTCCTTATGGACCAACACTGTACATATAACTCAAAGCACACATTAGTCTATAGAGATTGTCATTAATTACCAAAACAACACATGGGGGGAACCATGCCCTTTCAACCTTTAGTCCCGGTTCGTGGCTGGAACCGGGACCAAAGGGTCACCTTTCGTCCAGGTTGGAGCCACCAACCGGGACTAAAGGGTCTTTAGTCCCGGTTCCAGCCACGAACCGGGACTAAATACCTATACTATAACTGCCCTCTGCCTCCCCCACTCCCTCTCATTCTCGATCTCGCAAAGGACCAGGAGCGCAACACAAACCCGACGCCGGCAGGCTGTCAGAATTCCGCCTGCCGCTGTCCCCCGCTCGCCGGCCGTCGCCCGAGCTCTCCTCCGCCTGCCGCCGTCCCCCGCTCGCCGGCCGCCGTCCTCCTCGTCTGGCCGTCGCCCGAGCTCTCCTCCGCCTGCCGCCGTCCCGCGCTCGCCGGCCGCCGCGTCGTCCTCCTCTTGACCGTCGCCCGAGCTCTCCTCCGCCTGCCGCCGTCCCCGCTCACCGGCCGCCGCGTCGTCCTCCTCTCGGCCGCCATCCTCTCGGACCCTTCTCGCCGGCCGTCGTCCTCCTTCTCGCCGGCCCCCGTCCTCCTCGCCGGCCCTCCTCCTCTTCTCCTCCGGTAAGGAACCGGGACTTAGCTAAATTTTTGTTTGCTAAATTTGCTAAAAAAAATTGTTTGCTAAATTTGATTAACTTAGCTAAAATATGTTGTTAATAATTTAGCAATAAAAATTAATATGTTGTTAATATGATTTTTTGTTAGCTAAATTTGTTAAATTTGATTAACTTAGCTAACTTAGCTAAATTTTTTAACTTAGCTAAATTTGTTAACTTGGCTAAATTTGATTAACTTAGCTAGGTTAAACACTAACTCTTTGCCATTTTACTAGTTAGGTTAATTAGCTAGATTTACTAGTAAGGTTAATTAGTTAGATTTACTAGTTAGGTTAATTAGTTAGATTTATTAGCATTTTTTGTTAGCAAATTTTCTTAGTTAGGTTAATTTTGTTAGCTAGGTTAATTTTGTTAGCAATATTTGTTAGCAATTTACTAGTCAGGTTAATTAGCTAGGTGATACCTACAAGTATAGGGGATCGTTGAAATCTTCGATGTGTAAGTATTAGTATCGATCCCACGAGGAGTAGAAGGTATAAGTATTTATCCTCTCAAATAAGAGTGTCACTTCTCTTATTATCTATGAACTAGACAAACTAAAATGATTAAATGATGCAAGTGTTTTTGGGTTTTTGGTGTAGAGTTTGCAATAAAGTAAAAGGCTGAAAATAAAATATGACAAGTGAAAGCTCTCAAAGAGAGAAAGCTCAATCCTCTATGCAGCAAGAGGACAAGCTTGAGTGGTGTGTTTCTTATAGGTGGAAAACGTTCCCAAGGGCTACATGGATTTCATGGCATAAATATTTCTAGAACAACAAGGTAAACATTTTGTCAACTTTTAATCTTCTTTGGACGGAGCCATAATTAGGTGTAGTTAAATAAATAAACTAAACCCCTTATGATGGATCATGTGGCCAAGTAAATGACCGCACAATAATTATTAAGACATAAAGTCCCACCATAGCATTACACTCTAAGGTCCCCGATATAAAACCCCTCCTAATGTAACTTCATGTATTAGACCATGGTTTACGTGTCCTCCTAGGTCCTACCCATGCCATCACACTAGTGTGATAGCACCTTCATGCATTACTCAATATATGGTGCACTTCATACATTGTACATCAAGACAATCATAAAAGATAAAAAACTTGACCAAATACTCAACACAAGTTAAGTGAAAATTATTGCCAATCCATCCTATGCCCCCAGGAACATGAGAGAACTACTCACGACGCGAAGACATGATATGATTCAATGGTATAAGTAATACAACACAATCTGAAAATATAATCTCCCCACAAAACAATGACAAGTAGCAATTCGCAAGCATGTAGAATAGTACTTAGACAATAGCTAGGGTTCGAACTATCTCAAACTATGAGGGGATGAAGTGGATCATGAAGATGGTGATCGAGATGGTGCTGGTCTTGACGGTGGTGTTGATGGAGACTCCGGAGGGGGGATGGAGGAGCCTTCCAGAGGTGATTCCGGCGGCGTTCCCCCCCCCCCCTCCGATCTTCTTCGGCGGAAGCCTTCTATCTCCTGTTTCTTGGTTTTGTGTTTTTCCGTCGCCTCCTCGTGAAAGCCGTTGGGGGACAATTTTGATAGTCGGTTTTAGGTCAAGACGAAGCCACGGAGACGAAAACAGATGGCATCGGAGCCACGAGGCCCAAGATGGGGGGGTCCCACGCGGCCAAGGAATCTGGCTGCGTGGGCCCACCTCTTTTGGCCCTCGGGTCTCTGTTTGTTTGTTTGTTTCCTTCGCTCCTACGCTTCGTTCCTTCCAAAAAATGATCCCTGCAAAATATTAGTTCATTTGGATGTCGTTTGGGTCCCTGAAAGGTAAAAACATTGAAAAATAGGGTTTTCTGCCAGTGCAGGGTTAATTCCAGAAAAATAGGAAAACTGTGAAATCTTCCCAAAATCCTTATAAAACAATGATTTAACCCTTATATGGTGCAAATATGATTGAAATATGAGTATTATAATGCAAAGTTCATGTATCCATTTTACATGCATCAGCATCCCCAAGCTTAACCCACTACTAGGGAAAACGCTAGCCGAGGCGCACCACTTTGCCCGTCCGAGGCGCATATCATATGCGCCTCTATGTCCACGCCTCTGGTATTTTTTACCGGAGGCGCATATGATATGCGCCTCGGGTATTTGCCTTATGCGAGGCGCATATCAATATGCGCCTCCTATAAGTATATCGGAGGCGCATACTGATATGCGCCTCGCCTATTCAGATTAGCAGAGGCGCATATAGGGTGCGCCTCGCATAGCTCGGTGATGCGCCTCGCATATATGTGGCATATGCGCCTCCTATGACCTCCAATATGCGCCTCTGATATCATTTTCGAAATTAAAAATAAAATACCTGTATACTGTACAGTATACAGGTATTCAGCAGTATATTCACAGTATATTCACAGATATATATAAAAGGGTCCAATGGACCAAAATATGGATAAAACTAACACATCCATCAAATAGTAGATCATCATCACACAAGTATCACATATCCATCACATTACAAGTGCCATGTCCACATATCTCTCGAGACCGAGTACATGATTTTCACCATCTCATTACAATAACATTGAAACTAGTAGGCAAGGTAGAGAATACCACCAACCACCAAGAGCAAGGTGATGGTGATGACGATGACGAAGTTCCTCACCCGGTTCTTCTCCCTCCGGTGTTGTCTCCACATAGCTTCCGCCACCGCTCTACTCTCATAGCCTTGGTAGAGGTTGCCCGGGAACCCGTTCACTTGGTTGTGGCAGTGTTTCCACTCGTCGTACACTCCTGGAACAGCACCTATGTAAACAACATAGCACTTCTTCGCCATCTCCTACACACACAAGAAAGATGATATTAGTTATGTCAGTGGGAAACAATAGCTAGCAGTTCACAAGATAGAATCATGCATATATATGGTGCAACAACATGTAAGAGACCACGTTCTAATCATCGGCGTTTCAAAGAAAGACCCGAAAAAAAGACACAGACACACACTTGTCAATAAAAGAGGCAACTCGAAGAGAAGACAAAGAAAGCAACCCAAGAATGACTTGGATTCGTGCCTCATACTTTGGTTGGGCACGGAAAATGACCAGACTCGCTATTCGATCTTGTGCAGCAAGTAGAGTATATGCCCAAATTACTAGTCTAGTTGCCACACAAGATCGAACAGCGAGCCTAGTCACACGCATAGTGCCACAACACGTTCTAATCATCGGCACTTGTTATCAAGAAAAGAGCCAACTCAAAAAATAGAGCATGCCTCATATATACTTAGGTTGGACACGGAAATGACAATGCCGCTGACGGATCTGGTGTGCCAAGTTAGATGCATAACGACTCGTCTTTGTACATATCACAAGGCACACCAGATCGTCAGGGTATAATCACACACATTGTGCCACAACGCGTTTTAATCATCGGCATTTCAAAACGCAAACGACGGCAACTAACGAATAAAAAGCAACATGACCAAGGCATTGAAATAGTTCATAACACACAAATAACTAGATAGCGTCGCTCACAATCAGGTTTCAACGGTTTGACGAAACACACTAGAGTTTGCTAGGCAAGTAAACATAGGGATAGGGTTTACAACACACAAGGACATCGTGGATATAGTTCGGAACTAACAGCTAGCTAGCTAGGTAAACATCATGGCATCATCAAGACTTCTTCGAGGGGACATTGATGAAGCCCGACCGATTCTTCGCCATCTGCATGAATGACCTGCCGTCGCCCTGCCGCGCTAACTCTGCGTCTATCTCCTTGTTGGGCGGTGTATAGGCGATACTGAAGGCGCCCCCCCGCCTCATGACTTCCTGGTGCACGATTGTCGCGAGCTCCTCCTGGATGTTGAAGAAGTTCTGCCTGAGGTTGCGATCCTGTATTTCTGCAAGATCTTCAGCCCACCTCTTGAGGTCAGATGGCAGCGTGCGGTTCTCCTGTTCCTGGAAGAACGCCTTCATGTGGTGGATGACGTAGAAGGCATCCTTCTCGCTGCCAGGCGGCTGCTTGACGCAGGGGAACTGCATCGTGTGGCGGAACATGTGCGCGCCGAACTTCAGACGTGGTGTTCTTGGTTTGACGCCTCCCGCTGCGACGTAGCCGGTGAGAGCACCATCAAGAATTCTCCTGATAGTGGAGTAGTCCTTCCGGATAGCACTGTTAGAGTCGAGGTACACGGCTGTTGAGTCTTTCACGTCTAAGTATATGAGCACGCAGCCTGTCCGATCACCGGCCGTGATGGGATGGTAGGGAAGGAGAATCACATCCTTGTCTGAGTATTGTTCCATGAAGGCTGAGAGGTAGTCGGACGCCAGCGCGATGTTGTCCTCAGATCTCAGGAAGGCGTCACGCATGAAGAAGGGGTCCACTATCTGGATGCCGGGGATGTTGTCTCGTATGATCTGCATGGCCATATTCAGGGAGAACAGCCGGACCAGGGTATCATGCAGCCGGAACCCGTTCAACATGTCGAAGATGTCGGTATGCCGCAAGTAGAAGATATCCCCGGGGGGTACACTGACGAGGCACGGCACATCAGAAGGCACCTTAGCCCTGTAAACCATGTACGACTGATCGTTCTCTCGAAGGCGGCGCTCCTCGACATGTAGACAGCTATGATGAAGATTGCGCATATGCGGGCCTGCGACGTCGAGCATCGATGGAGGCATCATCGGCGTACCAGCCACGTGATGCTTACTCCTGGAAGCTTCTCCCACAGGGCCGTCCTTAGCCCGGTAAACAGGAATTTGTTCCTGGCCCCGGTCACCCTTAGCCTTCCTTCTACGACCACCTTGCTTCTTGCCCTTCACGGCGTTGGGCACGGCGGCCGCGTTCACCTCACCGACTGCCTTCTTGAGGGTGCTCATAGGAACTGCTGGCCTCGGAGGCTCGGTGAAGGGGGCGGGTGGCGGCGTCTCCTGACTATTTCGGAAGAGACGCACCTGGCAAGGGGGTTTCGCCGGTGCTGGTTGGGTCTCGGCAACTTGATCATGCATGCCTGATAGTGCCGGCTCATAATAATCTGAAAACCTTGTGTTAATGAACTGGTCGCCGAAGTACGGGTCATTGTCTCCATCGTCGGGATCCTGTGCCATGTTGTCCAAGTCCGCCATCTCAAAGTCTTCATCAGGTTGTGCTTGATGTGCTGCCTCATCATGTGGTGGACGTGTTGCCTCTGGGGTGATGTTGTGCTGGTCCTCCGTCCCCAAACGGATCTGGCTCTTCGGCCATTGGAACACGTAGCCGAAGGCGGTACTGAGGACTGCCGGCGGGTCATCATCGTCCCATCCAGCCGGTTGAGAGGGAGGCTCCACTTGCTCGTAGCCCGGAAGCACCATAGTGTATTTGACCCTCATATTGCCGGGGTCCATTGTGCCATTGTGCCATGCGCGGCTCTCCGGCTGAACGATACTACCCTTGGCAACATCCTTCAACTGGCCGCCCACCCAGTGCATTAGGGTGCAAGGAGTGTCTTCCTGCGAAAGACATGTAGGCGGGGCGTCAGTAAAACGGATATCAAGTCATTAGTCGGTCATGTGGTTGAGACTCTCCCAGCTAATTAATTAGTTACCTTGAGGGCGTCGAACTCGGCCAATGTCGAGGCGCCGCCGACGACAGGCTTGTTGGGCGCGCAAGTGGCGGCTGAGTGGCTGCCTGTTGCCACGGCGGTGCGGGCCGGCAAGTTAAGCTCCGGAGCTGGAGGAGTCAGAAGCGCCTCCGGCCGCGCCACGTTTTCCGATTGGGCGCTGTCGACGTTGGCAACCGGTGGCGGCCCCCGTCTACCACCCTTCTCCCACTTGATGTACTTCTCCATGTAGACGGGAAGGATGGTGTTGAGCTTCTCGTTCACTTGTGACTGGACTTGTGTCTGGACTTGTGAGACTCGTTCTTGGAACTTTGTCTCGGCAGCCGACACAGCCTGGTTCACGGCTTGTTGGACTATAGAGGGAATGGCGTCCACCCGTTCCCTTAGGTTTTTCACATCGGCCTTGGATCCCTTCCGCTCTTGGCCATAGTACTCGGACCATGTAAGGCCGCCATAGCCCACCACACGACCAGCCGACGACGGGGCCGCCAGGGGATCGACATTCTTGGTCTTGTTCAGCGCCCTGTTAAAAGTGTTGTCCCACTTGGCGACGGGCGTCGACCCGCCCTGGGATGAGGAGGTCCTACACTCCGCTTCCTACGCACAAGGAACACGAAGCATTTGATCAGAAAACTAGACTTCATTGATTAATCGTGAACGCAATCAATTAATCGACTTGCATGCAAACTACTTACATAGTTACTCATGAAGTCTTTCACCTTCGAAGAGAAGGGACCGGCGGGCTCCGAGGAATACTCAGCGGACCCTCTCGGCTTTTTAAACCGGGCCCTTACAAAGTTCTTTGCCTGCTCCTCCTTTATGTCGTCAAAGGGAGGTGTCTCTCCCCTTTCACGAGCAGCGGCGTCCTCCTTGTCCCATTTGGGCTTCGCGGCTCTATAACCGCCGGAGCCGAGATGGTGGGTACCAATGTTCAGGGCTCTCAACTCCTTGCCCCTCAAACGTTTGGCCTTGCCCACGGCGGAGTTACATCTGGCCTTGAACTGATTGTAGTCTTCTTCCTTGACCAGAGGCTCCTTCTTGATGAGCTCCGAGTAACTTAGCTTGTCCTCGACAATCAGCTTCTTCACCCGGGCCTTCCAATTCGATAAGGCCTTCGTGAACTTCCTAATGGCGTACTTGTTCACCGGATTCCCTTTGAGTTTGTCATTGTTGTACTGCTCTGCCCCATTTTCATCACACGGGAACGCGTATCTTTGGTGCAGCTTCCAGAAGAGCTGAATCAGGAAACCCCTGTTCTCTTCGCCCTTCAGGTTCTCCGTGTTGATGGTGACGGTGTTCCGGAGGATTGCAGCGAGTTGGTTTACGTAACCCGTGACAAACTCCTCCGGCTCCTGAGGCGCCCCTATAGCGTTCACTCTTGTGAAGATGGACCTTTTGGTGGCGTCGACCACGATGGGGGTCCGATTCTTCCGGGCCTTCTTCGGTTTCGGTTGGCTACCACCGTCCGTAGTAGCTTCACCGCCGCCATCCGTGTTAGTGGCGTCGCCATCGTCGTTCCCGGTCTCCTCAATACCATCGGAAGACGAGGTATCCTCGTCGTCCTCCATCTCGTCGTCCGGCGGAATGAATTCCGGGTCCTCTTGGGATTCCAGTTCCGCCAGCTGCTCCCAAAATGGCTTCTTGCTGCTAGAAGGGCCCGGCTCCCCCGACATATCTAAACACACAATTAAATGGAACTAATTAGCACAAAAATTCCTAGGAAAAATTTGGCAGCACCTCCCCTGTATTTCTATGCCTAGGAGTGCCAGAAATTCGCCGGGACAGAAATGAATCAACATCCCGGCGAAACATTGGCAACTCAAAAAGAAAAAACCTGCACAAAATGGCCTAAAAAGGCACAAACACAAACATAGGAAGATATATGGCACAAACATCCAATTGACAAAACTAGTCCCATATGGCAAAACTGTTCTCCCTCCAATGCTCTAACAGAATAATTGTCCAGAATTTAGCAAACCAGCAAGGCAACTGTGTGTGTGTAACTTTAATCATAATTAGTCCCATAATTTAGCAAACCAGCAAGGCAACTGTGTTCTCCCTCCCTCCAATGCTCTAACAGAAAAGAGGAGCTTCCTAATTATCTAACTAGCAGATTTATAGTACATAGACAGAATACCATTCTGGATAATTTGCATCATATCGAATGAATCAAAGAAATAACTAACAGTACTAATTCATGTATAACTAGTATTCAGAAATACTAGTAGAGTTGTACTTAACAACCATGGCTACGGCAAGAGAGCAGCATGATAAATAAAATACAAGAAATACGATGCTGCTACTAATAATTAGATTAACCATGGCAGGATACATCAAAAGAAGCTAGCAAAGCAATCTCCACCAGCAAGTACTAGATATACCACGTACACTGAATATACGTACTAAACAGTCTAGTATTGACAGAGTCATCAGGTGAGAATGAGATTGCTAGTTAGATGTAAAATCAGGTGCACTCAGAGTATATGAACATGCAGTGCAGTCAGAATCATATGCTTCATATTAGTATTCTTATACCAAGCAGAAAAACTAAACAAATTATCATTTTCCGAAGCAATCATTTCAGCCTCTCCTTTTGAAGATTAAAGCGTGAATTTCACAAACATATCATCATTGTCCAAACTCAGCCTGGATTGCACAAGGAAATTAAGGAGACAGAGGTGGGAGGGAGAGATATCAAGCGTACCTCCTGCGGCGGCGAGGACCTTGGCGAGGCGCTGCGGCTCGTGCTCGAGGATATTCTCGAGGGGGAGGGGAGGGGGAGAGTGAGAGAGGGGAGACGTTGAGCTCCCCCTCCACGGGCGGGCGGCGGCTCCTTCTCCACACGGGCGGGCGGCGACTCCACGGCTCCTTCTCCGCGGGCGGCGGCGGCTCCTTCTCCACGGGCGGGCGGCGGCTCCACGGACGGGCGGGCGGCGGCGAGGACCTTGGCGAGGGTGGATCGGGAGAGTGAGAGAGTGTGAGATCGATGGAGGAAAAAGAAGATCGAAAGGGGAATTTTGATCTGGTACAGCGAATAGCCGAGGCGCATATTGCAAAGTGCGCCTCGCTTAAGCTTACCCGAGGCGCATATTGGCTAAATGCGCCTCGCATAGTTGTGGCTACTACTCAAATAACACGCGGTTCAGATCCTGTCACTAAACACTCACTAGCTCACTGGTTAGCGTCCTATGCTATACCCTTGGCCACCCAGGTTCGACTCCTGGTAGGCCCAATTTTTTTATTCTTTTTTGTAAAGGCCAGATTTAGTGTAAAAACTTTGTCCAAACAAATATAGACTATAAAATATACTGAATATATTTTAAATATTCAAATATTGTCAAAACAATACAATGTAAAAACTTTGTCCAAACAAATATAGACTATAAAATATATTAAATATATTTTAAATATTCAAATATTGTCAAAACAATACAATGCAAGTGACAATTATGAATGTGTATCTCGATACATAATATTCAATGCAATATTATAACATACAAAAAGTGACACTTATGAATGGTTCGATCTTGACAATATGGTCGGAACTAGCGCGTTAGCGTTTCTTGACGGCCATCTTCTTCTTGCCCCTCTTTGTCGCGGTTGCATAGGTTAGGTCCGGGACGTCTTCGCTACTTCTCTTGTACGGGAGCACTCCTTTCTTAGGTGCAGTTGTGGTGTACGGTGTTTGGTTGCCGTATCCGTCTTCCATCTTCGGGTCGCCGTTCTGGTCAAAGTCTTGCTCGTTGGCGACTCCATCCATTCCGATGATGTTTCTTTTGCCTCTCCTGACGACCACCCGGCTAGTCTTTGACGGGTCTGTGATGAACCAGCATTGGTCGACTTGGCTAGCCATAACCCAAGGCTCATTTCTCGCGGGTGCGTTCGCGCCGGTGGTCTTTGACTTTGGCGGTATAACCATGGTGGTGAAATACCGGCCTTCTTTCTCGACGCTCTTGGCCCACCTGACACGGAACATTGGCACCTTTTCCGTAACGTAGTCGAGCTCCCAAATCTCCTCGATCCTTCCGTAGTATCTTTCCGGGACGTCTCCGGTGTAGAATATCCCCGTTACCCCTGAGTTTTGGTAATCGCAGTTATTGTCCTTGTCCTCGGTGTAGAACGTGTATCCGTTGATATCGTATGCCTGATAGGTCATCAGGTTGTGCGCGGCGCCCTGTGCCAAGGCGAATATGAGTTTATCTTCCTCCGAGTACTCGCCATGCGGCGGATTAGCAAAGACCCTATTCCTGAACCACCTCGTGAAATCGGAGTTGTGCTCCTTCATAACAACAGCCTCCGTCGGGACCTGGCGCCCCCGGTCGGCGTAAATCTTCTTGATAAACTATTTGTGCTCATTTATGTATGGATCGACCACCTCCAGGTGCTGCAGCGCGACGAGGTTTGCTCTTTCAAAGTCCTTTGTTTGGCCCTCGAAGTCGACATGCATTGGGTGCCGACCCTCGTGGTGACCCAATCCAGCGAGCCTCCCGAAGTGCTTGTTGGTTGGCAGACCAACAGGGTCTCGGACTGTAGAAAGTTCGAGCAGAAAGAGATGCACTCTTCGGCCAGGAAGCCGTTTGCTATGCTTCCATCTGGACGGGACCTGTTTTTAACGTATCCCTTGATGTGTCCGTTCAGCCTTTCGAACGGCATCATGCTTCGCAGAAACGGAGGACCGAGCTGGACGATATCCTCCACGACATGGAGAAGCAGATGAACCATGACGTCGAAGAATGCGGGGGGGAAGTACATCTCGAGCTCGCATACTATCACCACGATCTCCTCCTGTAGCCTCGTGAGCTGCCTCATGCCTATGCGACTTCCGATGACGATGACGTCGAAAAAGTTGCAGAGGCCAAATAGAGTTTCACGGACGTGCTTGTCCATTATACCTCGGATCGCGACCGGGAGTACCTGCGTCATCAGCACAGCGACGTCGTGAGACTTCATCCCGCTGAAGCGCTACTTCGCCTCGTCTAGCCATCTGCTTATCTTCCCCGCGAAGCCGTTCGGAAATTTGACTCCGAGGAGGCACTTCATAAACTGTATGGCCTCCTTCTTACTCAGAGTGAAGCACGCGGCCTTTAGCTTGACCTCGCCCTTCTTGCCCTTGCGGCGACGACGGCTATTCTGCGTTTCCGTCTCCTCCTCCTCCTCGTCATCGCTATGTGGTGGTTGAAGTTCAACCCTGATGCCCATATGCTTCAAGTCGTTCCTTGCCTTCGGCCCATCTTTGGTCTTGTCGGTGTTAAGGATAGTGGCAAGCAGACTCTCGCCCACGTTCTTCGTGATATGCATGAGATCGAGGCTATGAGGCACGCGGAGAATCTTCCAGTATGGCAAGTCCCAGAAGACAGACCTCGCCTTCCATACCTTCAACAGCGGCTCTGGCTTCTTCTGGGTCTTTCCCGGCGCAGGGCACTCCTTCCAGTTATTCAGTAGCTCGGCGATTACCGCGCCGCTCTTCTGGTCCGGTTTTCCTCGGGGCTCGACCTTCCCATCGAACAGATGTGACAGCGTTCTCCATGGGTGATCCATGGGAAGCCACCTCCGAGCCGAAAGGTGCACGGTTTTTCCCGGACCCGAGATCTTTCTGCAGCTGGGTGTACGATGTATTGTCCTTGCACCTAACGCACCCATAGAATCCTTGGACCACCTGCCCCGAGAAGTATCCGTAACCGGGATAGTCTTGCACCGTCGTGATCACCGCCGCTTTCATGTTGAAGTAGTCCTATCTCGAGGCGTCCCACGTACGGGCTCCTTCTTCCATAACATGGACAACTCCTCTTTCAACAGCGTGAGATACAGATTGATGTCTGTACCGGGTTGTTTTGGCCCTTGAATCAGCATACTCATGGTTACGTACTTCTTCTTCATGCACAGCCAGGGTGGGAGGTTGTAGATCCATACAAACACGGGCCAGGTGCTGTGTGTGCTGCTCTGGCTTCCGAACGGATTGAGTCCGTCGGTGCTCACGCCCAGCCTTAGGTTCCTTGACTCTTTACCGAAATGCTTGTGATATTGGAGGTCCAACGCCTTCCACTGGCAAGCATCCGAAGGGTGCCTCAGCATCTCCTCCTTATCCGGATCATCGTCTTCCGGCCTCTTTCTTTCCGCGTGCCAGCGCATGAGCCGTGCTTCCTTAGGGTCCGCGAAATACCGCTGCAGGCGGGAAGTTAGGGGAAAGTACCACACCACCTTTCTAGGAGCTTTCTTGGTCCCTCTCTTGTATCGAGATGTCTTGCACACCGGACACGTGGTCTTCTCCGCATCCTCGCCCCGGTAGATGATGCAATCATTTATGCAGACGTGGTATTTCTCGACCGGTAGATTGAGAGGGCACGCGATTTTCTTGGCCTCAGCGATACTAGTCGGACATGTGTTACCCTTCTTGGGAAGAAGATCATGCACGAATTCAATGTTTTCGTCGAAGCATTCGTCGGTCATTTTGTGTTTCGCCTTAATCTCTAGAGCCCTGAGCGTTACCTTCAGACGGGTATGCCCGTCGTTGCATCCTTCAAACAATGGAGCGACCGCGTCTTTTCTCATTTGCTCCAGCTTAGCTCTCTCTCTAGCAGCGGCTCTGGCGTTACTCGTCTCCTTGAGAAGCAGATCTTGATAATGAGGGTCTTGCAGCCAGCTCGAATCACCACCTTCATCATCTTCGTGTCCATGCCCGGCTCCACCCTGATCATCTTCATGATCATCATCACCTGCCCCGCCGCCGGCATCTTGATCTTCATGATCATGACCGGCATCTTGATCTTCATGATCATGACCGGCATCTTGATCACCACCATGATTGACATCCTCATCATCATCTTCGTCATCACGTATCCACCGAGTGTAGCCATCCATGAAATTACGTCGGAGGAGGTGCGACTCCAGCAATCCGGAATCGTGCTGTATCAGATACTTTAGCTTGCAATCGCGACACGGACATCTTATCTCCGTCTTGTTTGCGTGTGCCATGTCGGCCCTCGCGCATCTCATCCACCTATCCACGAGCTCTTTGCTGATCAGTGGTCGGACCATGGTCGCCTGCACACGGTACGAAGAGCAAGAGGGTAATTAGAGCATATATGGACGTGGATCGCCGGAAAAATTCGGCATGACCTCCCCTAAAAAGAGGACATCCGCGAGTGCCAGAAATTCGCCGGAAAAGAAATGAATTGACTTTCCGGCGAAACATTGGCATCTCAAATGAAATCCCTGCACAAGAAGAAGCACCACAACACAATCATATAGTCGGTTTGGCCGACAACACGCATACATGCAAGCAACGCCTTCACGCTTCCTCCAACGACGACTTGCACAAGAGATCCGGACGAGAAAACAAAGGCACATGTTGTAGATCTAGAGGAGCAAGAGACTTCACTTACATATGAGTGTCAACCAATGGAGGTTGAGCAAGCTTCTATGGTGAATCAATGGGGGAAATGAGGTGGGGAGGAGGAGGGGGTCGACCAGATCTGTTTGGTGGAGAAGGAATAAGTGAGACAAGTGAGTGGGGTGGTAGCTGGCTCCATGTGCCAAAAGGTAGCAAAAAGGTGGCGCGACTTATCCGAGGCGCATACTGCCAATATGCGCCTCGGATATGTGAGATACTGGAGGCGCATATTCAGTATGCGCCTCGGATAAGATACCACCGACCACCACCCGCCCCCACCCGGGCCCACTAGGGTTATGGGAGGCGCATTTCAATCATATGCGCCTCGGATATTAGAGGCGCATATTGTGGAAATGCTCCTCGCATAACCTGGGGCCGCCAGATTCATCCGTACATGGAATAGGGGAGGCGCATGGCCCCAGTATGCGCCTCAACTATTTGATAGTTGGAGGCGCATGGCCAAACAGTGCGCCTCGGGTAATTTAGCAGAGGCGCATATTGCCATATGCGCCTCCTATAAGGATGTCTCCTATAGCCTTTTCCCTAGTAGTGTATTCCTTGTCATATTAAAGAAACTTACGTGAAATATTCCTTGTGTGATTTAGGAGCTGGTGTTAGTGTTATGCCTTTTTCTTTATATAAGAAACTTAACCTAAACAAATTGGTTCCAACTAAAGTTTCATTACAAATGGCTGATAAATCAACTGATGTGCCCATAGGTATATGTGAGGATGTTCCTATCTCTATTGCTAATGTTTTAATTCCTACAGACTTTGTTATATTAGAAATGCCTGAGGATGATAATCTATCTATTATTCTTGGAAGACCCTTTTTAAGCACTGCAGGAGCTGTGATAAATTGCACTGAGAGCAAAGTGTTTAATGTCAAAGGAAATGAGCATACTATCTATTTTCCCAAGAAGAATCCCGTCACAATGATAAACAAGAGTGTGAATTCTATTCAAAGAAATACTCTAATTGTGGGAAGCTTTGAATTTGCACTACCACCTCCTAAACCAAAGTATGCTACCATAATGATTGGAACTATTCCAATGAAATATAAGGTATCTTGAATTTCTTCTTTATATACAAAACTAGCCAAATGCCCGTGCGTTGCTACGGGTACAAATTGTTTTGTCTTATTGCACCTGATCTTTTTACCCCTACCTTAAAAGAATAGACCATGTTGTCTTTGTTCTCTACGCTGCTTCATTATCGTTTGTTCCTTGAAAAGATCCTAAGAAAACTCCCTTTGTTCGCTTTTATAAGATGTTTTGGCAAGCTAATTACCAAAACGTTTTGCAAAAGGAAACAAAGAAAGTATATATAAATAATTATCTAATCAACATATTTTAATACTCATGTGTATGTTTTACAAAAGGAAACAAAGAAAGTACATATAAATAATTAGCATTATGGACAATAGCACCTAGACTTACTAATTAAACAAAATATAGCTAAACCATACTGAAATTCTAAGTGAAGATATTTATCATCATGATCCTATCTACAAAAAAGTGTATCACAATTCTCTTTCCCAAATCTTTTATGACTTGAGGGATGTTGGTGCAGAGGCTGGGTGTAATTGGTATCTCCATGATATATACTCTTTGTCGAAAAAAATGACTTGAAGGACACATTTGTTTAATTATTGATTAACAAAAGCACAACACCATGCAAAATTCAAACTGCAGCACCGCTCAAATGTAAGAATAAGGAAGTGCAATTAAGAATGCACTACTACTACAATTGTTGTTGTTTATCAGAAAAATACCGTTGTTGCTCTCTAAAACTGAGCATGGTATTCCAAGACACCACATTGGTGATTTTCTAGCTTTATGGGCTGTGGGAGATATGTATGGGAAAACTTTGGAGATTGACATGCCGTATACTAGAGAACATGGGGTTTTGAGAATCAGAATTGGTTGCCTTAACTACAGGAAGATTCCCACTCGGTTCCCTCTTTTTATTAAAACCGGTTTCTTTGATCTCACTTTTGAGGTGGAAGGGATGGAGATACCGGGAGAGGACGACGTTGACATGGATGGGGGAGATGGTTCGGATGGTGATGATGAGGATAATGGCACGAAGGATAATGAGGAAAGTGATTTTCAAGATAAGGTGGCCAGGTGTTTAGGGATGGCTACTAGTGGTTCTGCTGATATGTCTGGGACTGGTCAAGGGGGTGGTTCGGACGCCCAAAAAACTCATAAAGGGGTGAAAGGTGGGGTGGTGTTCTCGCCTTTGGTGCAGCACACGTTTGATCTCGCTAGGAAGGAATTCACCTTGCTTCGACAGGGATTGTTGCCGGGTGGGGAATCGCCGGCTGTTGTGGAACCGATCATACAGATGGAGGAAAGAGAAGAGGACCGGCCGGCGGTTGTGGCTCGGAAGGTTCAGACGGCCCAGATCGCCGTGGAACAGACTGCCGTGGACACCGTTGTGGGTGGCACGGATTCTACTCGGGTGGCTGCGAGCTGGGAGTCGCCGGCAGCCAGGTCTTGCTCAGAGGGGTCCATTGGCGGAGGGCAGGTTGCGAGCAAGGGTTCTTCTTCGGCATCTTCTCCAAGTTCGCCGACGAGCACCGTTCCATTTCCTTCGTTTCCGATCTCTTCGGGGGAAGGAAGAATGGAGGGGATCCGTCGGAGTGTGGTGAACTTTGGGGGAATTCAGGATGGCGCTACGTTGGGTATTCGCTCCAGTGAGCGGATTCAGGCCCAACACAATGCTGATGATTCTCAGTTGAGCCGAGCCATGGCGTTGGCTGCGCAGCGAGACACGTTCCAAGGTACGAATTTATCTAAACGCTTTTCAATTTCGTCTTTTTCGGATAAGGAGATTGTAGATAGAGCATCGAGGTTGGGGGTGTCGTTCGGTTCGGATGAGAGACAAGTTTTACATTCAGTTAATTTGCTTAAGGAATGTGAGGTGGCGAGGGAGCTTACTATGCTGCATAATACTTTAGGCAAACAAAATGATGATAAACCTAATTGTCTAATAATGAATAGAGTGTCGAGTATAACTGAGGATTTGGAGGATGATGGTGGTGAGAAAGAACTGGAGGATCGTTCGGATGCCTCTTTTCTTTCTGAGCGGGTCAAGCGGACTCGTAAAAAGAAAGATTATAGTCACGTTAACAAGCGGAGAAGTAGTAGGTTAAAAATCCAAAAAAAGAAATCGTGATGAATAGTGTAAGAGGGATATTTTGGAATAGTGAGGGTTTTCGTGACCCTGGGAAGCATTTCTTTGTTCAGGAATCGATTAGAGAGAAAAAATTAGACTTTATTGCTTTGTCGGAAACAGGACGGTCTAATTTTGCAACCCCCTTTTTGGGTCATTTGGCAGCTGGACAGGACTTTAGTTGGTTTTGTTTGCCGCCTAGAGGCCGATCGGGGGGTATGCTGGTTGGGGTAAATGAGGCAACTATTCAGGTGTCAAAAGTTGATGTAGGAGAATTCTGCGTTAAGTTGTTTGTTAAATCAAAGTGTGATGGTTTCCAATGGGTTTTAGTCTCGGTTTATGGGGCTGCGCAGGATGAGGGTAAGCCTTTCTTCTTGTCGGAGTTAGTTCGGTTGTGTGAAAATGAATCACTACCAATGTTGGTGGGTGGGGATTTTAACATTATTCGGAAACCGGAAGAGAAGAATAACTCAAACTATAATCCTCGTTGGCCTATTATGTTTAATGCTATCCTTGAGTCGTTGGAGTTGAAAGAGATAGAGTTCTCAGGGCGGCAGTTTACTTGGGCTAGTCGAATGGCCAACCCTACTTTTGAAAAATTGGATCGGATTCTTGCTACTTCCGAGTGGGAGCAAAAGTTTCCGAGGGTTACGGTTCATGCATTGACTAGGGCTGGGTCGGACCATACTCCCCTCTTTGTGGATTCGGGGGTTCAGGCGCACTTGGGTAATTCAGCCCGTTTTTCGTTTGAGCTTTCGTGGCTACGAATGGAAGGTTTCTATGATATGGTTGCTGCCGAGTGGGCAAAACCGGTAAAGGGATGTACTCCTATTGAGGTTTGGCAAAATAAAATTCGGCACTTGCGCCGCTTTCTAAAAGGTTGGGCAAAAAATCAGAGTGGTAAGTATAAATTGGAGAAAGAAAAATTACTCAGGATTATTGACGAACTGGACATCAAAGCGGAGTCCTATCCGCTTTCGGATGTGGAGCGCAATGAACTGAGGAATGCCACTGATCGACTTTGTTGCCTTCGGCGCGATGAAGAAACGAAGTGGGCTCAGAGGGCGAAAGTTAAACATGTTCAAGAAGGGGGAAATAATACCAAGTATTTTCATCTTATTGCAAATGGCAAACATCGAAAAAAGAAAATTTTTCAGCTAGAGCAAGATGAAGGAACCATTGTAGGAGAGGCAAATTTAAAACTATACATTACAGAATATTATAAGAAGCTTTTTGGCCCGTCGTTAGAAAATAACATTCGTTTAGATGATCATGTGGTTTTCGATATACCACAATTATCTCAAGAGGAGAATAACATTCTTACGGCCGAATTCTTAGTGAAAGAGGTGTATGATGCGATTGATCAAATGGAACTAAATAAGGCGCCGGGACCAGATGGGTTTCCGGCTGAGTTCTATAAGTGTTTCTGGGAGGTTATTTGTGATGACCTAATGGCCCTTTTTGTTCAGCTTAAACAGGGCAATTTGCAGTTGTTTAAATTGAATTTTGGGGTTATAACTTTGTTACCAAAGAAGGAAAACGCGGTTCAGATCCAACAATATAGGCCAATCTGTTTGCTCAACGTGAGCTTCAAAATTTTCACAAAAGTAGGTACTAATCGGATTACCGAAATTGCGCAGAAAATAATCCGGCCAACCCAGTCTGCGTTTATGCCTGGTAGACACATATTGGAGGGTGTGGTGATTCTCCATGAGACTATTCATGAACTTAAAACAAAGAAATTGGACGGGGTGATTTTTAAAATCGATTTTGAAAAGGCATATGATAAAGTTAAATGGCCATTCCTCCAAGAGGCGCTGCGTATGAAGGGATTTGCACAAGAATGGTGTGATTGGATTACACAGTTTGTCCAGGGTGGGAGTGTGGCCATTAGGGTTAATGATGATTTCGGTCATTATTTCCAAACGAAAAAAGGGCTTCGGCAGGGGGACCCTTTGTCTCCAATGTTGTTTAATGTGGTGGCCGATATGCTAGCCATTTTAATCGAAAGGGCAAAGGAAGATGGTCAGGTAGAAGGCCTTATACCACATCTGGTGGATGGAGGCTTATCTATCTTGCAATACGCGGATGATACGATCCTATTCATGGAGCATGACTTAGAGAAAGCGCTAAATATGAAACTCGTTCTATGCATTTTCGAACAATTATCTGGGCTTAAAATAAATTTTCATAAGAGTGAGATTTTTTGTTTTGGGAAAGCTAAGGAAGAAGAAGAGCTCTATAGACACATCTTTGGATGTGAGTCTGGATCTTTGCCTTTCAAATACCTTGGAGTTCCGATTCATTATAGAAAGCTTTGGAACAATGAGTGGCACCCGGTGGAATGCCGATTCGAAGGCAAATTGGGGTGTTGGAAAGGTAAGTTGTTATCGTATGGTGACAGATTGGTACTTGTTAATTCGGTGTTAACGAGCCTACCAATGTTCATGTTATCCTTCCTTGAGCTACCTAAAGGAGTAAGGAAAAGACTGGATTTTTATAGAAATCGTTTTTTCTGGCAAAGTGATGAGAACAAGAAGAAGTATAGGTTGACAAGATGGAATATTATATGTAGACCAAAAGATCAAGGGGGTTTAGGGGTTGAGGTGCTTCAACTAAAAAATAAATGTTTACTCAGCAAATGGTTGTTTAAACTTTCTACTGAGCAAGGGGTGTGGCAGGAGCTACTTCAAAAGAAGTATCTTCATAACAAAACTTTGGCTCAAGTTGAAGCCCAACCGGCCGACTCTCCGTTTTGGAAGGGACTAATGCGAGTCAAAAAAGATTTTTTGATAGGGTCTCTTTTCAATTGGGCGATGGCAGGATGATACGATTTTGGGAGGATACTTGGTTGGGGGATTCTCCTCTAATGATACAATATCCCACATTGTACAACAATGTGCAACAACGAAATGTGCTCGTACATGACGTGATGCATAATGCTCCTCCGTTACAAATTAGTTTTAGGAGGGTTTTAGTTGGAAATAGGTGGGATCAGTGGAGTCATCTTTGCCTTAGGCTCATGAATGTTACCTTGTCTACTGAGAAAGATCTAGTAAAATGGAATTTAACTCAAAATAGAATTTTCACTGTCAAGTCAATGTATGAAGATCTTATGAATGGTCATACGAGATATCTACAAAAGTATTTGTGGAAAATTAAAATGCCTCTGAAAATTAAAGTTTTTATGTGGTTCCTTCATCGTAAAGTTTTGCTTACAAAAGATAATCTTGCTCGACGAAATTGGCATGGCTGTTTGCGGTGCTGCTTTTGTGGGGCGGACGAAACAGTAGAACATTTGTTTCTTGCATGCCCATTTGCTAAGTTAGTGTGGCGGGTGGTATTTTGTACCTATAACATTCCTCCACCCACAAATATAAAAAACATGTTTGGGAATTGGCTAAATGGAATCGATAAAAAGACCAAGGATAGGATTCGTATTGGCGTGTCCGCTTTATGTTGGTCTATCTGGAATTGTCGTAATAATATTGTGTTTAGCAGGAAAGAACATTTTCATGTCTTACAGGTTATTCATATGGCGGTGCACTGGATCCAGTTATGGGCTTTCCTGCTACCTTCGGATCAACGGGAGCTTATGGAGGCTGGGTGCACACGTCTGCTTTTGGTGGCACAGGAGTTTTTCTCCCGACATACCTGGCAGCATATTAGTAGGCTTTTGTAGTTGCTTTTTGTGTCAGGTCTTGGTTGAGGGATGTCTCAACTTGTGTGCTATCTTTGATGTAATCTTGCGTATATTGCATACTCGAACGAAGTCATAAACGGCTGTGTGCATCTATCGATGCAGAGGCTGGGAGTAATAAAATTCCCTTTTCTAAAAAAAAAAAAAAAACTGAATCGACACATTTGTTTAATTTTTTATTAACAAAAGCACAGTACCATGCAAAATTCAAACTGCAGCACCGCTCAAATGCAATTAATCAATGAAATTGAACAATTCAAAAGCTAGTCATTGTGGTGGATAAAATGATTCATATGCCCCATGCACTCCACTATGTCCATAATATACGAAGGCTCTAGTCACTGTGGTGAAGAAAATGATTCATATGCCCAATGCACTTCACCATGTCCACAATATAGGAAGGCTCTAGTCACTGTGGTGGAGAAAATGATTCATATGACAATGCACTCCACTATATCCACAATATAGGAAGGCCGTCAGCCTAGAGGGATCAATTCTAACTTAACCACAAGCGGTAGAGAATCTGCTTCCACTTCAGAATAGATGGTCTAGTTGGAGCTCAAGAGGAGCACCACAGATCGGAAATCAGATAGTAGCTCTCAAGGTTTCACCCATCGGGAAAAGTATACAGCAAGATTCTGTACAACATCTCATTGCAGGTCACCATCTAACAGTACGAACAAATAGCTCCACAAAAAATCGATGTTGTTTCTCCTAGACCTCCTTTCTCCACTGGTCATCCGGCTCTGACACTGACAGAAAAAAATTAATTGAGAAAACGTTAAGGCAATGGGTGGCAATCCCAAAGATAACTCTTAAGATCTTCAAATACCTGATAACCAGTCCAATTTGAGCTTTTCACATTTTACTGCAGAGAATCAATCCATTTTGTGATTCGTTAGAGTTTGTTGAACCTTAATTCCTTTTTTAGATAGTAGACATTGTTTTAAAGTAGCAAATTGCCCTGCGTTGCTACAGATGATGATTTACTGCACAACCATTGCTCTTCATAGCAACCCCGCCCAACAACACCAACATTGTACTTCATAGCTGTCACCCGAACATGTAACTCCCACTATGTGCTAATGTTTTTTCTCCAACTCCGGCAACTCGCTGTAGTAATTCCCATGGAAAAATGATTAAATTGCCCTTCCACAATGCTAAGTATGAATCTATACATTTGCTTTGTGGCAGTGTCCAAGTTAAATAATGTCAAATGTATCTGCTCGTTCAGTACAAATCATCTTAGTAACAAAACAGAATATTGCAACATAATGTACTAAGCACAAAGTGACATGCAAAAAAAAACAAATCTTGCATTTTCTTACCATGACTTAACCGTGTATGGTGTTCCTAATTTCTCCATTCGAGATCTTCAGAATTTATTTAAGATTATTATTTTTACCCCAAGCTTCATCTGATAAGGTGTTGAATTAGTAAATGCAGAAGGAAACAATAATTAATCGGAAGCATTTTTTAAGGTTACTTTTTTATCCCAAGCTTCATCTGACACGATGTTGAATTTATAAATGTCGAAGGAAATAATCATAGTTGAAAAGTTAAAGTCAGATAGTTTAAGGTAACCTTAGCCCATTTATAATGATATTCAGAATTTGAGTACCAGAAAAACAAATACCCTACTGACTTTTCTCAAATATCCATACTGAAATATAACATTCACATCTCACTATTGGAATGAATGTATATTCAACTGATTTCGCATCATGAAAGTGTTAACAACCTTTCTAGAGTCGCATGTGCAGTAGAGATCCAGCTGCTACTATTTTTTACATTGCGTGAACGCATCAAACCTCTAAGAAATATGTATGGGATAACTGGCATTTACTATGTCATGATGTAGGCTATATGCTTCTATACCTCTTATTTGTTATCTTCAAATTCGTGCTTTCTGGTCAAGGTTTGTCTAGAAAGAGCAAATTATATATAATTTTTATGTGATATAGTGTTTTGCAGTTATTAGTATCATAACCAAGCAGCTAGTGCTGGTGACGGTACTAATCAGCATTGACTTTTTAGTAAAGTTACTGTTAAATATATTAGTGGTGCTTGCTTGACGTACATTAATTTTATAAATCAAGAAGAAAGCATGGGTACCTAGACGAGCAACAATGATGGCGAAAGCTAGAGCGAACCTGCACTTGTACACCGGCTTCGAAGGGCGCAAACCAGACTTCATGAAGAAAAAATAAAGAACATTGATGAAGTAACTCAGCAGCAATGTCCATATCTGAAATACAAATAAAACTGAAGCACACTCATGATGGATAAAATCCTCCTAGAAGCAAATGTTCAAAACTTTTCAGTACATAGCTCTCACCGTCGATCTTCACAAGTTCAGGTTACAATCTCTCAACAATAAATACAATATGCATCAGGTGCTTAAGACATCACTACATGTTAGGAACTTTTATGCACTTCCAACTGGAGCACATGAATTTTTGGATGCATCCACGAACCTTACAAGCCACTAATAAAAAGTTCAGGCTAGACAACACAAATAATAGCACAATTGATTTGCAGCCTGCGTAGTTCATTAAATGACGTTCTGAACCATTTGATAGCACAATAAACTCAAATTTCAAAACAATGACTATCTTATAAATACATCAGAGACAACTTTAACAAAGATTAGTAGGCAGTTTAAAAAGACTATCATGCACATGAGCGAATCGAGGTGAAGAACCAAGATGCTAATATAGTTTAAAAGACAGGCTGAAAATATCAGTAGTAGTAAAACTCTCCTTGATGCAATTTTGTAGCATCTCATTAGCCAGGTCTGGAAAAGATATATAATACCTCACCTTTGGATCTTCAAATTCAGAATACCATGGCGAAGTATGGAAAAGAACACCAGGTGGTCAGGATATGAGCAGCCCACATCATTAGATGAATTCAGAATAGTTTACGATTGAAACAAGCAGGACTTCTCTTAAATATAGAAAAGAACATGATTGTATTTATGTCCGGCAATGCCAAGTCAAGTAACCTGCACCGCAGCAGATAATCAATTAAATCATATCCTCGCAAAAGAACTCCAACAGTAAAATCCTGCTAACTGCAAATGAATAGTATGACCATTATACACCAAAGTTGCAAAAGGTAAACACTGAGGCGTGTGATCAGTTGTCTCCCAATCATGCATTCTATCTGTTGTCCAATGCCAAGGACAAATAAGACAGCCCCGCGACATTAGCTAGCTGATCTGAAATTAGAAAAATCCATGCTGCATTCGTAGATTACATGATAGAACTCCCCGTTCAATCTTAGGGGAAAGTAGCACACTGTTTTGTACTCTCTGTTATTGATGCCACATAGCATCGATCTGAATTATACTGATTTTATTTTCACTACAGTAGCATCATACATTCCATGCTGTATATGATGCAAAATTCTCAAATGAAGCTTAACTCACCAATATCCCGCATCAGCCACATACAGACATACTCCTCACCTTCCCGTACCTGCTCATCGCCTGCTTGACACACCAAATCGACCAAACAAACAGATCCAACCATCAGAAAGCAAATATACAAGTACATCATCATCCAAACACAGAGGCACAACCGAGACAAAGCACCTTCTGATACTTACGGCAACGGAGCAGCGGAGGCCGGAACTACGTGGATATTGTCCTCGGAGATGTAAGCAAGGCCTCAGCGCGAGAGCCTTTGCCGGCACGCTCCCGCCGCCGCGCCATCCGCCGCCACGACTTTCCAGAGGATGTGCTCGGGCAGTAGAGCTCGGCCACCACCCTTGGTCGGTAGGAGGGAGCGGACGATGCGGGTCCGGACAGAGTAGTTGTCGGAAGGCGAAGACGATGGGAGGCTCGTGCGCCGTACTCCTCTGGCACCATAGCTGCTCGTCTGCGAAAATAATTACATAATCTATACCTAATAATAAAAGCAATCAAGCTTCCGCGGTTTGGTTTGGTCCGTCAATCAAATTGTCCCTAAAGTTATACATAACTAGTAAAAAATGCCCGTGCGTTGCTACGGTTGTATAAATTTTAATCCACTTGTGCCAATAATAAATTAGTCTTTTTAAAATAGCGCAAAACCTATAAGAAGTCACAAAAAACATCAACAAACTCGGTTGGCTAATATTGTACTGTATAACATAAAAACCACTATAATGTAAGCCTCCTATGAAAATCGATTACGGGGACGGACACATCCCTACTCTAGGGATCTTTCGGTGCTGCTGGAGGCAATATACAGACCAACCCAACTGGTTAATTATGTCATTATCTTTCAAAGGTACTGATAGATAGTACTCCTTAGATACTTTGGCATATTCATTGTTAGAGAAAATACAATACATGCAAATACGAAATATGTAGGGATGATGGATAGTAAGCAAGGAACATTTCAAATGAATCTAAACCAGAGTAATTACTTCAAAGAACAGCTGTAGTCATAGATCCTCTCAGTTCATAAAAGGTTAATGGTAGTAGAAAGGCCAATTCTTAGCAATCAGGAAGAGGGACATATGCAAATCAAAAGAATCTCTACACTAAAAGACAACAAATTCTGGTCCAATTTTTTTAGGGAAAAAATATGCTTTGACACACAGGGACGTAACGATACTTGTACATGTAACTTCTCGAGAATACACTTGTACAGGTAATTGTCTATTGGTACTGATCATCATTTTCATGGCCAGATGATAAGAGCGCAAATGCCCTTTGCTATATCTGCAGGCTGTGGAATTATATGTACCTCTGAATTCCTTGCCTACCTCCCTAACTTGTGTGAACTGAAAGCTAAATTACATAGCAGTTCGATGAGAATAGAGAAATTAATTAATCGGTTATGCTTAGAGCAATGAAGAATCAGCAATGCAGTATATTTCTTGGTTTGCACGGACTGAATTCTAGAACCCTTTAGGAAGGATTAATATATACTCCTACTCATTCAGATAAAACAAATTGTGTGCACATGAGTGCCGATGAACTTACATAACAAAAATCCGATGGATGAACACATCTATGAATCAGTCGGATTCATGATTAAAATTCTAGGTGATATCATCAAGTGTTCCTCATTGTGCATCCTTGTAGGCTGTAATCAAGATTGCCGACTGCCATTTGCTCCTGTGCTTCGTCATTCTGCGATGTGTTGCGTACTTGCGTTGCTGTTGCGTCTGCTGTTAGTTCGTTTCAAAAATTGAAGATATCATCTTCCAGAACTTCTCTATGTGATCAGCCTGCGGCGAGATGGCCACCGACAGGCTGTCGGTTGGCGCTGGGGAGCACGAACGCGAGCACGTGCACCCAGCTGGTGAGCCTGAGGTTGGGGCACCGCAACGTGAGCACGCGCGCATCAGCGCCGACAGGTCCGACTGCAGCTCTAGGTAGTTCAGCGCTGAGTAGCAGTACTTGTCGTCCATCGTGCCGCCTGGATCGTTGTTGCGTCGTCCGCCAGTGAGCCAGTCACCTTGCCCGCCTTGGCGTCACCAGTGCACCAGAGGAGCACGGGGGCGAGGAATTACGGGGAGTCAGAAGGAGACCAATGCGAGCAAGAGGGCTCACATCCGGAGGACCATGGCGGCAGCGGTGAGCGGGTCCGGTCGAGGGCGAGCAACGCAGTAGGCCCCGCACTCGGGGGTAGGTGGCGGCGTTCGGGGGATAGGGGAGGCGAGAGGCGGCAAGCAGGGCAGGCCGAGGGTGCCTCCTCGCTCCCTCGCTGGCTGGCCATGGAGGAGAGGCACGGGTTTGGGCCTGGAACCTGGGAGGAGACAGCCAGACAGGGATGAGGGGATGGAGATATCGTCTTCTCAGAAGGGACAGGGGTAGAAAAACAAAATCGAAACGTTTTTTTCACTTATAGGTGGCAGTGGTGGGTAATTTATGTGAACTTTAGGGGTAGGTCGAATGACGGACCAAACCAAACCGCGGAAGCCTGATTGCTTTTATTATTAGGTATAGATTACCACCTATACCACCTATAAGTGAAAAACGATTCGACCAGACGTCGAGCTCACCAACGGCGGCCGGGGCGCCGCTCGCGACGCTGGCTCTGCGGTCAGATAATCTGTATGTCGCCGGCTTCGCGAACCGGGACGGCAACTGGTTCGCCTTCCACGAGAGGAGCGCACCCTCCCGGGATCCAGCGCCCTCTCCTACACCGGCCGGTACCGCGACATCTTCGGGAAGCGGCTCCGCTACAACGGCCTCGCCACCGTGCCCATAAGCAGGGCACAGGCTTACGCCTACGCGTTGCAGTTGGCCACCTACACCGCCGCCGGCGGTGCTCCGGAGGAGTCCCTGAAGCCCGCACTCGCGTTCTTCATCCTCGCCGTGGCAGAGGCCGAGCGATTCCCGGCACTGCGACAGGCGGTCGGCAGCGCCCTCGACGCGCCCTCGGCGCGCACCATCGGCCAGCCTCTCGCCTTCCGCGCCGTCAACTGGAAGAAGTACTCATGCGCCTTGCTCGCGTGGGACCGCCACGGCCAGACAACGGCTGCGTGGAACCGCAACGACGAGGCGAGGGAGCTCCGGGCTGGGATGCTCAAAGTCAAGAGTGCAGAGCAGGCGCTCGCCGAGATCCAGCCGATCCTGCGCGGCAAGAGCTGCAGCTGGACCTAGCTCAGCTCGCGCGCCGATCGAGTACTACCTATATATCGATCATAGCATGCATGTAATACACGGAATTCTCCGATCCAGGCATCATATTGAATAAAATAAATCCATTTCTCCATCGTTATATATGCATGCATGTGTACGTTCCTTGTTGAATTATGATGAATCATGCATTGATCGATCTCGGCATGCTCATGCAGTTGCCGTTGCCGTTGCCGTTCCCACCACCTCGCTTCGTTTCTTGTCAAATTTCTCTCGCCACCGTACGTACCTAGGTCCAGGTGGAGTATTCCTGACCGGACCCAAGTCGGGTTCTTCTTGCCTTTAAATATGGGAGCGATTGGTCCAATCTTTTGATCGAAAGTTTAAAGATATCAGACACGCGAGCTAGCGATTAGAACCATGCCAGCGAGGCGGCGAGCACGTACGGTAGACGGAAGCAAAGTGGAGGCCTGACGTCATGGGCGAGAAGAGCAAGAGCCGCTTCGAGATCAAGCTCAGGTGCCGTCGCTGTTGCATCCAGCACATGATCGATAGCGTCAAGAACGCCGTCCCGCTTCCCAATTTCAAATCGCCCATCCTCACCAAGGTCATCGACTACTGGACTACCAGCTCCGCCGACTAGCCTGACCTGGAGAGATTTGACGATTGCTTATCAAAGTGGATCAGGGCATCAGGCCATATTGTCCAACATCATCCTCGCCAGTCGCCACCAACTATCTAGAACTGTTCGTTCGTGCGGGTACATCTCGCTGCTGAAGAGGGAGAAGAAGTCTCTGCGATTTGTTGGCCGTTTCCCGCATCAGCGATGACATGGTCTGTTGTGCGTCCTTGTCGTCCTCATGACAGAGAATGATGATCACGACAAAGCAGCTCGAACTGTATAGGAGTTTCGGCCATGAGGGTGTGCCTGGTGCACTGCCGCTGCCTCGACTCGAGGATGGCAGGCGCGTGCTTACGGGCCTCAGTGCCGTCTGCCGTCTGGTCACGCCCCGTCCAGGACTCCAGGTGAGGCAAAGTCTTCCTCAGCGTGCTCGCCACCGGCTTCGCTGTCATGATCCTGAACCTACAGCTCAAGACGTACCCACCTGTTAAGGCGCGTAGCAGCAGCGGGAGCTTCATCGACGACGCCACGGCGTGATTGGCTGATTGCGTAGGACAGGGCAGCATTGCTACCCTATTGAAGGTTGTTGCATGGTCTCAGGACAGTTTATTTGACGATGGTTCGGTCTGAATATTTAGACTTAGATTTTGGTGAGCTGACACACTTATGCCAAGCACAACAATGGGTTATTTTCCCATGGCGGCCGATCGACCATCTCTTCAACAATACCATGCCGATGCCCTTCTCAAGCACGACCTGGAGCTTAGTGTGGTGCTGCAGGTAATCCACGAGAGGACAGATCAATGCTTTCTGTGCTGACTAGACGAAATAAAAATGATAATAAAAAAATATTGAAGCAAATAGTAGATCATATTTAATTGTTACTGGTTTAATTTTATGTGCCTTTCATCCATAATATGATTATTATTATTTTGGTGAGTGAATTGTTGTGTTATATCCATTCGGTATGTAGAAGAAATTAAAAAAAAAATTAGATCGGTGACATATATAGTGTGAGAACTAGAGAATCCATCGCAAGTTCTAAATTTGTGAGTACCAAAGTGAAATATATGATAAGTGGGTGCTAAAAATTATGTCGTATTGTTTTCTAAATTTGTGAGCATATGTTACATTTTATTAGAACCGTTGCAACGCACGGGCACTTTTACTAGTCTTCTTAAAAAAACAAAAGGAATTATCTACCAGCTGACCCAACAACGCCCAAATCAGTCCAGATGTGAGAGTTGGAATTCTCTACCAGCTGCGCGATGTGCTGACCGAGCTTGATGTAGATGCTTCCGTTCCGATGCGCTGATCGGGAAGTTAAGCAATTCCTCATCTTCAAGAGCAAAGTAATTACAAGCGAGATCCGGTCCTGAACCTGTGGCTGATCTCGGAGAAGTCGTTCCGGATCCTGGCAATATCAGCTGGCATGTTCGCGGTGGTGGATTGACTCCCCGCGGACGACGTCAAGGGCGCGAGGAAGTTGTCGACTCCCCATGTTTGGCGGGTCAAGGTCTTGTATAGCTCTGTGAGGTCCACCTTGACGCCATCCGTTGCGGCTGAATGAAGCTGGTGGGGAAGCGGTGACGGCGTCGAGATGCGCAGGGAGGGGGAGGAGAAAGCAGCCGCAGCGAGGAGGGCGTCGGGGTAATCGTCGGTTTCCCTACGGTTACGGTTTGACGAAGAGGTTTTATTTTCGGGTGCGTTGATTTCGGCATTTTTATCGTTGCATTGATTTGGGGAGGGACAGAGGCTTGACGAAATGAACGACGGAACGCTGCTAGTGACGTAAGAAGGTTGGACGAAATGACGTGTGCGAGGGTTGACGAAGGAACACTTCGTTCTTTTTAGATAGGAGAGAAGAGATAAGAATCATATATTATATCTTTTGCATATTATTAATGAGACTTGATTCTCATTACTAATGTGGAAATGATGGAAACTTGATTTCAATAAAAACTATGTTGCATTTAAATTTTGTTTATCTTAAAATTTTAGAGTATATGCATAGACATAATTATTTCAGGGTTCAGAAATTCCAGAATATGAAGTTTTAAAAAATTCTCTTCAGAAAATTTTCTCGAAAAATTCCAGAAAAATTTGGAGGTAAGTTATTTTACCAGGGGGACCAACAGCCAGAAGGGGGACACCAGGCCACCAGGGACCAGAATAGGGTGTCCCACGCGGCCAGATTCCTTGGCCGCGTGGGACCCACTAACTTGGCCCCCAAGGGGGAGTTAGGTGGGGGGTAAGTGCTCATCTCCTTCCCCTCGACAGAAAACCACCTCCAGGTATTTTCCCAAAATTTTCCCGTGCTCATTCTTCCTGGTATCCTTCGATCTCCAAGTTTAGGGCAGATTTTTCAAATCCGTTTGGTGGGATTACTCCTTGGTATGTGACTCCTGCACCCATCCAATTACTTTTTGTTCTTATGCTTTATATATGAAGTATTTTGTTGTACTAGGTGTCACATAAAATGTCTGAGAAGTCCATAGATTTAAGTTCTCTAGTTGATATTGATGCATAATATTGATGTGGGGACTAGTTATGGAGGGCTCAATGTTGTTTTAGAGTGTTGCATCTCAATTTTTTGTTGGGTATTATTTTTGGACAGCAAGGGACCATGATGAACAAGGGAAAGGGATTGCTTGGAATGACTTCAAGACCCAAGAGAAGAGCATCAAGAGTTTCAGATAATTATGATGATAATCACCTATGGGAAGATAATGCGGTATATGCGGGAGAGAGGTTGCGGATTCATGCAACCAAATGGCAAGACCTAGTGGTTCTTGATCATTGGGGAATAGGAGAAGACTTCAACGCCTTTGCCGCTGCAACCGGATTATTAGAGTTCTCCCAAAACCCAAGGAACACATACGAGGAGCTCTCACGGGAATTCCTCTCTACATTCCGGTTTGAGGGTCCCGAGGTCCACAAGCGCAGCAAGAAAAGTAAGCCGCCGCCTCCCACTTTTGTTGTTAAATTTACTATGAGAGGGCAGCGCCTAGTCATGTCACTTGATCAGTTCTGCAAGGCTATCCGTGTGCAGAACATGGGTAGTTGGGATGAGACCCGTGCATATACAAATCAGGAACTTGTTAATTTTTGGCATAGCATTTCTGTAAGTGTTCCTGAGAGACTCAATAGGGGTAAATTTACTCACATACAACACCCCGGTTTGAGATACTTTGCTTTGTTCCTAGAAAGAGGATTTCTTGCTAGAGACAATACTTCTGCATGCACAGGACCTATAATTTATTTATTAAAATGTGCAAAAGAAAACACACCGTGTGCTTACATCTTGGGAGTAATCCTTGCTAGATCTTTACACTCGGTTGTGAGTAGAAACAATACTGATGAAACTCCCATATATGCTGGTGCTACAGCTACTTTAGTTTATGAGCACATTAAGGAAGAGAGGGGTTTTGATGATAACATGGGTAGCCTAGTGAGAGAGTCTAATCTACTAGATTTTGCTTTACTCTCTCGCATGGAAATGAGTGAGAGGCATGGGAATCATTATATGTATAGCTATAAGAGTTCTAATGGACAATTCGTGTCCATTAGGCTCCCCCGTGCTGATCTTTTTGACAGGGCTACCGAGAAATGGACCGTGGAGGAAGTGCAACCCCAAGAGGAGCCTCAAAATCCAGAGATGCAAGGGTACCACTATGGGTACTTTCCTGGAGATGGAAGTGGTGGGTACGGTTACCCACCGGCATACTATCTTGATCGCAAGCTTGGGGGAGTATTTCTCTCTCCCTTTCCATTCATTGTTTTATATCACCGTTATCTTGTTATGTTTTAGTTTCTTGTTCCTTAAATCACAAAAACTCAAAAATATTTTATTTGTTTCTTTAACTTATTTACTTCTGGTTGTTTACCTTATGCATCATAAAATCAAAAACAAGAAAAATATTTTCGTTTTCTTGAGCTAAATGCAAAAACAGGGGTGCAGTATTTCTAAAATCTGCTCAATGTTTCATTTTTTATTTTTTTTATGTAACTCAAAATGATATGAGATTTTAACCACTACTTAAACTTTTCATAACCTAAACACCTGTAAATTATGAGATTTTTCTGAGGTGTTTAGGTAGGGTAAAAACAGTACTGTATGCAGTAACATTTTTCTGGCAGACTTGAGTTTTATTGCGCAGTTCAAGTTGGGAGAGGAGGACAACGATGATGAGTTGATGTGCATGAAATGGATGAAAGGTATGACACCTTTTCTGTGCTTATGAGGACTCTTTAATAACAGCAAGTGTGCACATTATAGCTTCTTTAGCAACTAGGGAAGTGGTAGCAAATGTTTATCTTCTCCGTGTTCTGGTATGTTATATGTTGATGCAAGTGAAATATTATTTAGTGACAGCACTTGGCTGTGAATTGAGTAACTGTGAGTTTAAACAAAGGTCTATGCATTCCATTGTGCTTACTAACTTGCCAACCAAATAGAAAACGTTAAAACATGAAGTCATATGCTTGACAGGCTTAGGGGTTGAGAGTTAGCTTATATGTGCTGACGCATAGAAAGTTTTCAACACTGCACTAAATTATATTTAGTTGATATCATGTGATTTTGTCTATGGATGCCTATCATGGTGCCAAATAAATGTGGAGATTAAGTAAGTTTTAGTAGTTGTATAAATGGCTAGAGAGAGACGCCTGGGCCGCTAATCTAAGCCATGTTGTCATGGTGGAAATTTACTTACATACTATGTGAACCTTCGGTGATGCACCCCACAATAAAAAGCTATACCAATAGTAAATAAAAAGGGTGTTGAGATTGTTCCTTATGTTTGTTTGTCTTGTCATTTTGACATGGGCTTGTTCCATGTCCTGGGACAAGAGGTACCCCAGTTGACCCTCTTGATGACGCTATTATACAATGACTTTTACTTGAACTTGCTTTGTATCCCAAGTTGAGTAACACCGTGGTGTAGGCACTCGTATTCACGGGGCATGAGGCTCTCAACCATTAGTTGGTCAAGCATATGAGTCATGAGAGGAACACAAAATAATTTGATAAATCTGAGAGCAAGGTTGTAAGCACAATGAGTTCACTAGTCAATAAAAGAAAGAATCAAAAGATATCAAAAATCTTGACATGATTCGATCTAAAGCAATGCAAGAACCTTTGTTTATTTTTATAGTTGGGCAAACTCATCCAAGTATTGACACTTCATGTTGTTTCACCTGCAAGAAACATAAATGCTTTAACACTGATTAGATGCATCTTTGCTAGCATTTTGTTATTTGTTAAGGAAGTTATGCTGTGAATATTTGTTGGTATTAAACGGTGTTACATATTCCAAGCAAAGTTCTTGTCAAAATCTTTTCATCGCTTCTGCACTACGTTTGAGTTGTTCGAGGACAAACAACGAGCTAAGCTTGGGGGAGTTGATGCACCTAAAATGCATCTACTTCTCCAATCACTTTGCTTCATAATTTTCTCCGGAATCTTCCCATATTTGAATAAAACTGCTGAGTCTGACGCTGTTTTTTAGCAAAGTCTCGTTTCTGATTGTTTTTGCAGGAAATTAAATTTGGGAAAATACCACGTCATTTTTTATGGAAAAGAAGGCCTTTGAGTGAAAGATGGACACGAGGAAGCGTCGAGGCCAAAAAGGGAGGGTCCCACGCGGCCAGATTCTTTGGCCGCGTGGGCCCACCCATCTGGAGCCTCGGACACCTCCTCCCCTTCGGCTTCGGTGTACCCCTTCATATATACGAAAAAGTGGCTGACCTTGGAGGGGGGAGCTATTCGCGAAACAGAGCGCCGCCGCCACCACGATCTTCGATTTCGGAGTCAGATTGATCCAGGATTTCTCCCCCGGAGGAGGGATCCGGAGGCCGTCTTCACCGCCATCTTCACCGCCTTCATCTCCATCAACCATGAGCTCACTCACCATCACCATGTGTGAGTAGTCCGCTGTAGGGACATGAGGTGGATGGGGATTGGATGGGACTGATCATGTAATGATACTAGTTGTTCGAGATTTGAGGGGTTTATCTTGAAGATGCTTTTGTATTGTGTTGATGCACTTATGCTATATTTATTGCTTGCTACTAGGGCCCGAGTGGCATGATTTCAGTGCTGAACCTATTTTGCCTCATCATATAATTGGGTTTGGTATCTATCTGCAAAGTATATCACCTGCTATTATGTTAAATCTGCGAACCCTAAATGTGACATATAGGGAAAACAAGGGTGAGATGTTTTAGTTTGAGGATTCTATGTGTTCACAAAGTGTTAATGCGTTGTTCCGGGCTATTCGAAAGGGTAGACCTTAATTACCTGTAGTTCCAAGTTAGCCCCGGTGAAATGGGCAGGTAGGACAATAGATGTTGTGCAAATTCTCTTGGTTAGTGCGCACAACTAATTATGGAACACATACCTACATATATCGGAGTTAGAGATAAGTCCCATTGCTATATGAATCTTATTATATGATCAATCTTATTCATGCAACACCCTGCTGTCACCTCATGCCTACGTTTTAAATCTCTGAGTTACACTTTCACTTTTTTGGTCAAAACTGGGAAACCCTTGTTACTACTGTTGTTTTACTTTGGTTACTTGAATCATATTACTTCCATCACTATTACTGCTGCAAGTTTATTGATATAAAGGTGTGGTTGAGAGTGACGTCTCAATTGCTAAAGTCTTATTGGTATTCTTGTGTTCCCATCGTGTCAAACTATAAATTTGGGTAATACTTCCCAACGAAGATTTCAGCGATCCCCTATACTTGTGGGTATCAACTATCTGGCCAGAGGGGTGAGAGAGAGTGACCGTCTTCATGGCACTGTCGATTTTGGCTTTATTGGGCTTCAATTAGTTCATGCCTAGAATGATGTCGATGTCCGAATCGCTGAGAACTATGAGGGAAGCGAGGAATATGTGACCTTTGATTAAGATTTTGTTTTCATGACTTATCTTAGAGGACATCAACTAAGCTCCGGGGGAGTGGACGTTTAGAGTGGTGCCCAAGGAATCAAGAGGTAACCCATTCTCATGAGAAAACTTAAACGACACGAAAGAATGGGAAGCACCAGTATTGAACAAGACTTTAGCATCAACTGAGTTTACTGGGAGTGTACCGAGGACAACTTCTGGAGCTTGCTGATCTGCATCGGCGTTGAGGTGGTTCACCCTTGCTTGACATCCCTGAGGCCTAGTGTTGGTGTTGAGAGGCCTTTGTGGGGGAGGAGCACGCACCATCGCCTGAGTCGGAGCAGGGCGAGGCTGCGGTGGTGGAGGTAGAAGGTTCTGCGGGCACTGAGGCGAGATGTGGCCCTCCTGGCCACACTTGTAGCAAGTCGGTGCTGGACAAGAACCCGTCGGCCTTGGCGGTCCCGAGATGGTTCTTGGAGCAGGGGCGGGCGTGGAGCAGAATCTGGAGTACCCGGAATGTAGGTGCCACGTGCGAGAGCACTGTTGGGCACCCACACTCTGCGCTTCTGAGGTGGCTCGGTGTTGTTGGAGGAAGAGCCACCATCACATGAGTGCTTGCGAGACTCCTCAAACACAGCACGTCCATGCTCGGCCTTGAGCGCGGTGTCGACGAGCTCCTCGAAGTTTGCGGTCTTGACGAGGTTGAGCGCATATTTCAGTGCTGGGTTGAAGACTTTGCGGAAGCGAGCTTGTTTCTTGGCATCAGTGGAAACCTCATCTCCAACGTAGCGAGCAAGGTTGTTGAAGGCCCTGCTGTAGCCGAGAACGTCCATCTTGCCCTGAGTCAGAGAGCAGAATTCCTCCCGCTTGCGCTCCATCAGCCCCTCGGGGATGTGGTGGCGCAGGAAGACGTCCTTGAAGTCCTCCCATGTAGTAGCTTCACCCGGGGCTCTCATCGCCTGACAGTTCTCCCACCATGAGGCGGATTTGCCACATAGAAGGAATGTGACGTAGGGCACGCGGTCCTCAGGTGCCACGCGTGCAGTGACGAGGGTCTTGTTCATCTCACGCAGCCAGTCATCAGCGTCGAGAGGCTCAGTGGGGGAGGCGAAGACTCTCGGGTTCAGGTTGAGGAAGTCCCTGAGAGAGACGCGTCCATTGCCCTCGTTGCGGTTGTTGTGATGCATTATTTGGTTGGATTTTTGTTGCGCCATCTGCGCCACCACTTGCGTCAATTGCGTCAACATCTCCGCAAAAGGCGGTGGAGGGGGTGGTGGTGGGTTGCTGTTACCCCTCGTCATCCTGAGGATAACGACAACATTTGTAAGCACCAGAAAAATGTCAAGATTTTGCGGAAGGATTAGAAAGCAACAGATAAACAAGGATAGGTATTAGAGTAGGGAAACAAAGACGAAGTGACCGAAGCAACATTTCTTTTCACCAAAACATAGCTGCAACCTAAAGGTACTACGGAACCCCGAACACGTGAAAACCTATTTTGAAAATTTTGGAAAGGAGAGAAAAACTCATATCACTTCCTTACCAGAAAAAGAGGAAGGGTGGGTGGGGAAAGAAGTAAAGAGAACAGAGTTCCTACTCTCGCGCATAATTTTTCCTGAATAGCTACAAAAATAATTTCTAGACTCAACTACGACCAGTTGAAAGGGATCCTACAGGCGGTCCATGCCCTGATACTAATTTGTAAGCCCCACTTAGCGAAACTTCCATTTCGCCGGTGGATCCACAATTTGAATATCACAACATGAACATTTAAGACACAAAAGATTAAACAAGTGGTAGTTCAAATATATTTTATTACATCACAGGGGGAAATATATCCCGAATACAACGGAAACAAATATGTCTGAGTACAGACTACATCCAATGCCTAAAGGCCGGAAAAGAAAAAGGGAAACCCGCCCACGCGGTCACAGGCTGCCGCCTAGGATCTCTAACTACTCGTCGTGGTCGGTGTCAAACTCCACGAAGTAACCTCCAGCTGGGTCGATGTAGTCTTATGTCGCTCCTGCATCGGTGAAAACGGGCAGCGGACACCCATATGTCGGAGTTAGAGATAAATCCCACTGCTATTTTTTTATTATCATATGATCAATCTTATTCATGCAACACCCCGTTGTCACCTCATGCCTACGTTTTAAATCTCTGAGTTACACTTTCACTTTTCCGGTGAAAACTGGGAAACCCTTGTTACTACTGCTGTTTTACTTTGGTTACTTGAATCATATTACTGCCTTCATTATTACTGCAGCAAGTTTATTGATATACAGGTGTGGTTGAGAGTGATGTCTCAATTGCTAAAGTCTTATTGGTATTCTTGTGTTCCCATCGTGTCGAACTATAAATTTGGGTAATACTTCCCAACGAAGATTTCAGCGATCCCCTATACTTGTGGGTATCAGTATGCCAGCAGGATGTCGAACCACCTTCTTTTCAATAGCAAGCTTATTTCTAACGTGCCAAAGGGCCTAGGATTGCGTAAGAAACAGGACCCAAAATAGTCTACGGAGCCGACCCGAGAGTCTCATGAGAGTATGGGTAAGTTGTGTGAAGTTGGATGGGCACCAATCCCACCTAACCTCTCTCTGTCCGTTGTCCCTCACATCAACTCGCTCGTGCAGCAGCTGCAACCAGACGCGAGGGTGGCGGCGGAGGCCGGCCTGGAGATGGGGAACGAGAAGGATGAGGTTCGGCCGGAGCTGCACGGCCGGACGCGCTCGCCGCCGGTCCTGCAGTCCCCAAGGACGTGGGCGTCAACGAAGGCCGGGTCATGTTGGCCGGCCTCGGCTCCACGCCGCGGTACAACCTTTATTCGTTCTGCGTGGCCACCAACAACCACGCTGCCGCCGCCATGGACGGAGAAGGCCGAACCGTTCTCCTCCTACTCCTCTGGACAACCGCAATCATGGGCTAGGGTTTGTGGTGTCGGCTGCGGTAGAAGGATCTACGCCACAGAATCGAGGGAGGGAGGAGGGGATGCCGCGACAGTGGTCAGCGGCGCGGGGACTTGTCGGAGCCGGCCAGGATTGGGAGAGGAGGTGGTGTTGTGTCGCGGAGGAAAGGAGGATTGGGGAAGACTCCCGACTACGAACTGCGTGTTGATGCTCAAAATAGTTCGAGGGGGTCTTCGCAAAATGTCATCTGCGACACTTATTTCGGGACGGAGGAAGTATATACATATGCGATCAGGCACAATAATCACGTTCTTGTAAAATGGAAAACTTATCGGACAATTTATTTACTCTAGCGGAGTAGTTAGCATAAAACTACCACATTACAGTTGAAATTCCGAAAAATATACCACTTTACGTTTCAATCGCAAAAAACTACCACATTTTGCTTCGTTTGTTGCAATATGCACAAATCCGTGTCTAAATAGAAATTGACAGCGATTCTGACAGGTGGGACCCTCTTTCCAGGCTGACATGGCGGTGCAAGACAGCGCGCCTTTTCCATTTTGCACGTAGGTCCTCAATTTTTGAAGACAAATTACACACAGGTCCCTGGCACCCCGGAGTTTTCAGAAAATTCATATTTATTTTTTCAAACCTTCATAACTTTTAAAATATTAATTTAAATAGAAACAGTTTTAATATGAAAAGTGCTCATAAATATTCGAATATTGCAGATATAAACTTTTTCAAACTTCATATATTTTAAATATTAATTCTAATGCAAAAACTTTTAATATGAAAAGTGCCCAAAAATATTTAGATATTTTCAATATAAGCTTTTTTCAAACCGTCATAACTTTTAAGTACTAATTCAAATGGAAAAAATTTTAATATGGAAAGTGCTAAAAAAAATTGAATATTTCAAATAGACATATTAATTATAGTATTTGGAGTTATATTTTTAAAGTTATTTATAGTATACTAATTCTATTAAAAACTAGTTATTTATAATATTTCTGAGCACTTTTTATATTAAAAGTTTTTCCATTAGAATTAATATTTAAAAGTTATGAAGGTTTAAAAAAAATTATATTTGAGATATTCAAACATTCCTTAGCACTTTTAATATTAAAAGTTTGTCGATTTGAATCGGTATTTAAAAGTTATGAAGGTTTCAAAAAAGTTTATATTTGAAATATTCAAACATTTATGGTGCACTTTTCAAATTCAAAGTTTTTCCATTTGAATTAGTATTTAAAAGTTACGAAGGTTTAAAAAAAAGAGGTTTTGTGAAATCTGCGGGGGTGCTAGGGACCCGTGTGTAATTTATGTTCAAAAGTTCAGGACCTACATGCAAAATGGCAGACAACGAGCCATCTAGCACCGCCATGTCAGCCTGGGAAGTGGGTACCACCTGTCAGAATCGCTGTCAATTTCTGTTTAGACACGGATTTGTGCACATTGCAACAAACGGACCAAAATGTGGTAGTTTTTTGCGATTGAAACGTAAAGTGGTAGTTTTCCGGAGTTCCAACTGTAATGTGGTGGTTTTATGCTAACTAATCACTCTAGCGTGTAGAGAACTAATTTTGGACTCCCTAAAGAACTAGTTAGCTTGCATGTGCAACGCACATAACAAACAATTTTAAAGAAGAAAATCTATGACAGAATGAAAACTCTATAGACAATAATGCAGATGTTGAAATTTAGTTAGGCGTACTACAACTACAAGCAAGAAATTGTACAATGCATAGTTATTAGCTTACAAAACCACTATGTCTGATTCAAATACAATGCCTATAGCATCGCTAGCTCCCACCCCAAGAAAGCAATGCATAACAGACCCAACCCCATTAGAACAACAATGCATTTACAATGGAAGTCTCTACCAACACAACTTGAATAAACATTGTTAAAGAAAAATTTTCTATAACCATAGTAGAATTTCATCCAATAATACTTGGATATATTCCAAAGTTTGGTGATGATATTTGTAACGCATATAAGAGAAGATAATAGTATGAAGTAACACAATCTTGTCATTTCGTTAGATTGAATCTAGGAAAAATATGTCTAATCTAACTTTACTGGGCCGTACATCAAGAAACAATATAGTCGTACAACATTACTAGAAATAAGATATCACATTGGGCACTTGAATGAAGGAAATCTTCAAAGATAGTGTTCCCAAATCGCTGCATACAAATCTGCAAAAAGATAGCCCAGTCATCACCTTCTACTAGAACCCTCAATTTATGAACCTCCATTGCACACAGAAGTCATGCACATATTTAGATTCCTGACATAGAGTCTGATATCGTGGAGTTATGAGCTTATCTCCCATCAGTGATCTGCACATTTTCGCTTCTGGTTGCTAGAACTGTACTCGGCGTAGCCTCTCATAGTCTCATTGGCATCCTCGCCATGAAGCCCGTATAATAGATCAACCTAATACAAAATTCAAAGAACCGCTGATCTTCTGTGTCACCTGTTGGAATTACCGGAGTTTATACCTTGGGGCTCTAACAACGTTGACATGGTCATTCACTCTAGCAGTGAGTACTTTTCACCGTACCTTCTTCTTTGAGATCTCATCTATTACTGCGGTGCTACTGGAACATATATAGCCCCAACCGTCGGACTACTTCCAAATAGTTCATAGAAGTACATTTCTTCTAAGATAAACTCAAGCATTTTACTTCATCTCTTTACTATGCGAGATAAAGATGTGGTATTCATCTGTATGTATGCACTTGGTTATTGTATTATTTTTACTTTATGCTCCCATGTAATGATAAGAAAGTGGTTCATCCAGCATACACTACGCACATTCTACACTGCACATTTTCATTATTTCTACATTAAGTCTTCATGCCGGCGACAAGTATTGCTTTGTGTAGGATGATTAGGACGCTGAGAAAGACTTTTTTTATTGCGCTTGCGCAAGTACCATCAGAATGAAGTGGAAGACAAGATCCCTAAAATTGTAGGAGAATATCTAAAGAAATAAGTAAGTAAATATTAGTTAACAAAATATAGTTAGCTGAACTTTATTTTTATCGAAAACTATCAAATTGTAACTTTTATCGAAATACAATTTTTCTGAGATGATTTTTAAAAAAAATTGTGGCCATCTTTTTTATACAGTAGGAGTGTTTACATACATTATATTAACATGAGTTGTTAGAAAAAATGAGAGTCGTGGGTAATCTCTAAAAAAAAGGAACCCTTCGCAAAGGTCACCTAACGATGACTCTCGTCACGCCAAGTGTCACATTCTCCTTAATATGGTCTTTGTGGTTGTTGCATGCCTGCCACATGTCACAGTTAGATTGAAAGTGGGAAGGATGAGAGTGAAAATTATACGGGAGGTGGGAGGGCTAGTTTTCCCTTTTATTTTTCAAAACCGAAATTTAAAAAAAAATATCTTGAGAACCGCTAATACAAATTACGAACCATTTTCACTTTTGAGATCCTCGCATCGAGATCTTCAAAAATAGATCCCATGTTGATAGGTTTTGACAAACTTTTTTTTGTGCATCCGGTTATGTACAGTTTGTACATCCGGTAGCAATGTGGTTGTACATTTCCATTTGTATATCTCCAGTTTGTACATTTCCATTTTTGTACATCCGGTTGTACATTTTCAGTAATCTGTTGATGGCTACGCACTCTATTCTTGTAGACAGTGTTGGGCCTCCAAGTGCAGAGGTTTGTAGAATAGCAACAAGTTTCCCTTAATTGAATAACCCAAGGTATATCGAACTCAGGGAGGTAGAGGTCAAAGATATCTCTCTCAAGCAACCCTGCAATTAAGATACAAGAAGTCTCTTGTGTCCCCAACGCACCTAATACACTTGTCAGATGTATAGGTGAACTAGTTCGGCGAAGAGATAGTAAAATGCAGGTGATATAGATAATAGCAGGTGGTAGTAACAATCTGTAGTAACAATGGAAGCAAGCAAACATGCAGCAGAACTGAGAGTAAACGGTGTTTCAATGCTTGGAAAGAAGGCCTAGGGATCATACTTTCACCAGTGGACACTCTCAGAAATAATAGTATAATTGAATACATAGATATTTTCTCTTCACTATGCTACCCCGAACTATCCTTCGGTTGGATAACGAACACCAATCCATTGCGTAGGGCTAAAAAAGCACACCTTAAAGTCGCATTCTACATCTAGGGAACCCCACACTGTTAACTTGAGCGCCCTAAAATAGTACTAGACAAACACCACAATTTCATAGAGACATCCAACACAAATAATAACTCATGATAAGTATTCCTGTAATCTTTAGCCTAAGAGCCACACGCGGTGCGCACACTGTAAACTTCGCACCATGGGACAAAGGTGACTCCGGAGATTACATTAATAAAACCACTTGGGTAGCATAATTCATAAGATAATGAAGAGTAACATCTATGGATTCAACTAGATTACAAAGCTCATGATCACATAAAGATCACACCAGGGGAGAGAGAGAGAGATAAACCACATAGCTACCGGCATGAGCCCTCAGCCCCGAGGGAGACTACTCACACATGGTCATGGTGATGAGGAGCTTGATGGAGAGGTGCAACCCGGAGTGGAGGCGGCGGCCCGCAGCAGCCACGGCGTGGCGGCGGCGGCAGCCCGTGGAGAGGCGGCGGCGGCTGCCCTTGGAGAGGCGGTGGCAGCCCGGCGGCGGAGGCCCTTGGCCCCCCTTCAAGCTTGGAGATGGTGCTGGTATGGAGGAGGTCCTCCGGCCCTAGGCGGCTGCCTAGGAGGAGGAAAATTTGTGGCTTTTGGTGGCCTTCCCCAAAACTAGGGTTTCCTCTCTTTATATAGGTGGAGACAATACTTCCCGGCCCTCCGATGGATGGCCCCTTGATCCAATGGCTCTTGGGCACCTCTAGAACCTTCCTAGGGACCCCTCATATCCTTAATGAGGTCCCAAAGTCGTGGCTTGGTCGAATCCTCCAAATTTGGTAAGAGTTGGAGTCAATCATGTCACCAACTTTCGGAATCCCGTAATCAGATATTTGGCCTTCAGTAAAACGGGGATTCCCAGAGCTACGGACCTCCGATTGGGCTGTTCTTGGCTTAAATGAAAGCTATGGAAATTTCCCACAATGTTGCAGGCAATTTGATTTTTAGTTGACGTCGTCTTCGGGTCTCAAACTGACAATCTCTGAAAAACGTTTCCAGACAGATTTCAGGAAAGTCCCAATTCGACTCCAATATGGTTTCCTATTATATTTTTGATAATTTCTACACGACAAATAGGAAAACAAGATGATTGTGCACTTTGTCAACTATTAGTAGGTTAGTCCAATAAATGCCATAATATGATATAAAGTGTATATAAAACATGTGCCAATTGATATAAAACATGCATGGAACATAAAAAATTATAGATACGTTTGAGACGTATCATCTGTACATCCTGTTTTTGTGCACTCATACATCCTGTTCACACTAATCTGTACATCCTGATCAATATATTTTGTACTTTCTGTTTTGTATAATCTGTACTTTCATGTTCTGTAGTTTCATGTTCTGTACTTTCATGTTCTGTATACTTTGTACAGAGACAGTTTTGAATGTACGAAGTACAACCATACTAGTTTTGAAAGTACAAAAAAAAGTTTCTCGAAACATATCAATATGAGATCTAGATTTGAAAATCTCGACGAGAGGATGAAAGAGCATGGTTGCCCCCATGTGTGGTTTTGGTAATTAATGACAATCCTTAAGGCCCCATGTGTGCTTTGAGCTATACTTATAGGTTTGGTCCATAGCAATGCTTGGACTCCATATGTTGGAGTCGAGGCTAAAAGAAGAAGAGTTTATGATTGATCAAGGCTAAGTGCATGTTGATCAACTCACAAGATAAAGGCCAAGTGAAGATATGTCGAAGAAGTGCCTCTCCCATATTGGTGTATGGGGGAGCAACATGTGAGTCTTCACCAAGCGGAGCGTAATCAAGAAAGGTGGTCCATCTTGAGAAGGTCAAGGCGTCATCATCTAGCTCAAGTGGATTATGCGCAAGGAAAAGGTATGATCTCGATAGGGTTTCTATTTTACCGGTCTCATGATGTTAGTTGAGAGACTGGGTTATAAGATAGATAACCGTACTATCAAGAGGGGCTCTCGAGCGAGTATATCTTGATCGTATTGTCGTAGAGAGCTCAAACCTTTGCATTCTTCGCATCATCCTTATTGGTTCTTATTTGCCTCTTATCGTGGTGTGGTCTTGGTGCTTGTTGTGCTCGTCATGACAAGCCCAAGTTCACCGAAAACGGGTTTCGTATGCATCTTCTCTTGCGTTTTCGGTTTGGGAGATTTTGCCGGTCCATCCGGGCGGAAGGTTTCACTCTTCCATTTATTAGCAAAATCCCCCTTGCTTGGTTTCAATATTTCTACCTTTTGTAGGGTAGCTCTTGTCGTCCTCTTTCCAAAATAATTGGATTCAACTCGATCGGAGCTTCCTAGCAAAAGTTATTCAGTTTCTGACGCAGCAGCTTTTCTTCTACTGGTAGTACCGATGTTCGAGCCGGTAGTACCGACCAGACCATGGATGGTACTACCGGGCTTAGTTCCGGGATAAGTTTTTCGGTACTGGTCTTTCTTTGCTCATGTCCGGTAGTATCGATGAAGTGGCCGGTAGTACCGAGCCTAGTACCGAGGCTACTTCCAGACTCCGTTTTTCGATACTGGTTCTTCTTTGCTCTTGTCCGGTAGTACCGCTGTACTAGCCGGTAGTACTGACCGGACCATGGTCGGTAGTACCGGGCCTAGTACCGGCCTACTTCCGGGCTCCATTTTTTGGTACTAGTCTCTCGATGTTTTCTAGCGGAAGTTGCCCAGAAGTGGGTCCGGTAGTACCGGCGCTGGGGTTTCTCAGAGAGTAGTTGGTGGGCTGATTCTTGTAGGGCGGTAGTACCGGCCCTAGGGGCGGTAGTACCGACCTTGTGGGAATCTGAGCCCAACGGCCAGATTTTCAGGGCACCTATTTAAGGGGCCTTCTTCCCCAATAGGTACCTAACTCTTTGCACTCTCTCTCTCCTCCATTGTTGACCTCTTTGAGAGCTTGCTTCCTCTCCATCCCTCCATGATTCTTGCCTCCTTTTAGAGGTAAAAGAGAGAGGAGATCTAGATCTATCACTTCACCAAGCCATATCTCCTCTAAGTGAGGGGAACCCCTTAGATCTAGATCTTGGAGTTGCTTTGTACTTCTCCTTTGTTCTTCCTCTCAAATCCCTCCCTAGCATTAGTTGCTTTGGTTGGATTTTGGAGAGAAGGACTTGACCACTTAGTATGTTCTTGCCTTTTGCATTTGGTGCATAGCTTTGAGTTCTCCACGGTGATACGTGGGATTGAAGTTCGAGAAGCTTGTTACTCTTGGGTGCATAGGGCTCCAAGAGCTTGTGCCTCTTGGGTGCATTGTGCAGCCTAGACAGTTGTATGTGCTACAGGAGCCTCCTATTGTGTGGAGTTAGGCTCGGGCAAATTGTACGGGTTTGGTCAACGCCCTCAAGAAGACCTCATTGTACGGGTTTGGTCAACGCCCTCAAGAAGACCTCATAGTGGATGAGCAAATCCCCCATCGGGTATTCCCCACGGGAGGAGCTCAAGGAGAATAGGGTGAGCACGGGCGTGCTTGTAGGAGGTCCAAGGAGCCTCCACACCTCTCCAACTTAGACGTACTTCCATTGGTAAGGAACTACGGGAAACAAACCTCTGCCTCCACTTGTGTCGGTTATCTCTATAACCAAACCCTCTACTTATGCATTTACTTTGTGATAGCCATTGAGCTTGAAGTCTATATCTTGCTATCACCTTGTTGTTTAACTTTCTTAGCATAAGTTGTTGGTGCACATAGGTGAACCTAGTATATTAGGTTTTGTGCTTGATAAATTAAACGCTAGTTTTATTCCGCATTTATTCAAGCCTAAACGTAAAAGTTTAAATCGCCTATTCACCCCCCCCCCTCTAGGCTACATCTCGTTCTTTCAATTGGTATCAGAGCAAGGTCTCTCCTTGTTAGGCTTCACCGCCTTGAGAGTAAAGATGTCGTTTAGGGAATTAGTGCACGATCCCACTTTCATATTCGATGGCACAAATTATGATGTTTGGAAAATTCACTTTCTTAATCTTTTTAGGGACATAAGTCCAAATATAGAGAGAATTTTAGATATGGGATTTTCCTCCTCCTAAGGACTCCCAAGTGTTGTCTTTAGAGGATGAGGAAAACTCTTATCTTGATTCTCTAGCATCTAATGCAATTGTCCATGTCTTGAGTGATGTAGTTCTCGGGTCAATCATGCCTTATGGAAATGCTCATGAGCTATGGACGAAGCTTCAAGATAAATATGGCATGTCCAATATTATTGAGGATGATTGTTCTCCTTCCACCTCCGGACGTGATGAGTTCTCGACTTCGTCTACTCCACCTATATGTGGTAAGCCACAAGCTAATGACATGGTGAGTAGTGATGGTCATTGCAATGTCTATAGTGAGTACTATTAATGATCCTTTGTCTCTATCTCATTGCAATGCTTCATCTAATGTAACAGCCCCAGATTAGCACCCTAAACTATGGGCCAAATTTTCACTTTTTGTTTTGCTTTGCATCATGGCATCCATTTCAATTGCTAGTCAAAAATAAAGCAACACTTGGAGTTTTAAAACAAAGGAAGCCAAAACCCTTCCTCAAATTCCAAACTAAATGCTTTGCCCAAAATGGCCAAATCAAATGCAATACTCATTTTGGTAAAACCAATTATTCTTGAGTCTCCAAATTGTTAAGGAAACTCAAGGATATATTTTTCTTTCTAAATAGTTGCCAAAGGCTAATTTATTAACAAGCAACTAAATAAAATTTGAGAAATCAATTTGGTTCTTTTCAAATTATATTTTTGGAACCAAGTTAAACTTCCCCAAAATTCAAAATAAAAATATGGGGTGCTTCATTATTATAATATGAGCCCCCATAAATATTTTCTTAATTTATTGAAATGTTTAAGTGCCCCAAATAAATCTATTTTGGAATTTATCAAAAATGGCTATAGCTAAACCCTATGAATAAATGTGGTGCCAAAACATTTTTGTTTGCCACCCCAATTTTTGTGAAGCTTCTATATCTCATGGGGAGGCTCTGTGAATTCTTCCAGGTTTTATAAAAATATTCCAATGACTTATTTAAATCCCTAATCTCTGCTGGGTTTAATTTGAAAAAGGATTTTTTTGCAAAACACTAAAAATCTGACCGTGGGGCCCTCCTGGCAGCCTCTCTCCTCCCCCTTCTCCCTCACTGTCGCTTCCCATGCCGCCGACGCCGTTCCCTGGCGCCATGCCGCGCTGCCTCCTCTCTCTGGTGGTCAAGAACCTGCCGAGGACGCCCACCTGCCCCGCGATCTGCTTTCCCCTTTTTCCACTCCATGAGTGAACCCTAACCCTAGCTATTTTTTCTCCGCCGTCGTCGCCACTGTCGGCCACCGCGCCCCGCCGTCGACAGCCGCCGTCCCGAGCAAATCGAAGCCAGGAGGAGCACCGCCGGGCCGCCCTCCATCTTCCCCGCCGACGCCCGCTTGATGGGAGGACCTGACGCGATCTAATCGGTCGGTTCCCCTCCGACGTCGTCCTGTCGCTCGCCGTCGTCGTCCACGCCAAATCGCCGTCGCCCTCGACCTCCTCTGCCTCCGGCGAGCACCCGTGCGTGTCCAGGGGTGAGCGCCCGTCCTCCGAGACATCCCCTCCTCCCTCCTCCTGCTCTGTGGCCTCGCCGTCGTGCGAGCTCCCCTCGGCCTTCCGCTGTGGCCGCCGCCTGCCGCGCATGCTCACGATGCCCTGCGCCTCCCCTTCGCCCACGAGCACGCACACTAGCACCGCCTCCACACGGCACACGATTTGCGCACGCCCGGTTTAGCTTAGCGCCGCCGATTCTTGGTCGTCGTCGCCGCCGGTGGCCACCGCACGCTCCAGCGCACCCCGGCCTGGGCGTCGGCCTGAACCGGCCAGCAGGCCGGTTGTTTCCGATGGAGGCCCGGCCTAACGCCCGGCCTGGGCCGTCCATGAGGCCGGTTCCCTCTGGCCTGACCCCGGTCTACACCCCGGTTTGGGCCGGCTTTGAGGCCGGCTCCCTCTGCCACTGGCCCGGCCTACAAACCGGCCTGGGCCGACCAGTGGGCCGGCCGTACAGTAAAAACAGATTTTGAGTTAAATTAAAATAATTCATAACTTTTCAAATATTGGTCCAAATTCAACAAATAAAATACCAATTTGATCAGAAAGACAAACTCTAACTAATGGACCAATTGAAATGTTTATTTGAAACCATAATTTGATGTTTATTTAAGAATTCCTAAAATGGGTTAATTAATACCCAAATCGGGAAATTCACAACTTATTAAATATTGATCCAAAAATTATGAATAAAATATCAATGTGATCCACACTTCAAATGCTATCAAATTATGCCCTTGTCACATCATGATCACAAATTCTTCTTTGATATTATTCATAATTATAATACTTAATTTGTCATTTATTCATCGGTGCTCCAAAATTTACAAATAAAGTACCAAAATGATCGGAATGACAAACCCTACCCATTCTTGTCATGTTCATGCATATTTGAGCCACCTCTCTAATAAGTTGATAATTTATAAAGAATGTGGCCACTAAGATAAATATGGGGTTGGTTCCAAATAATTGCACTAATTATTTGGCTCCCCATTTAATGTTGCTATCTAAATTATATAATAATATCTTGCATCAATTTGACATGTCATCATGTGATTGAGCATTGCACCTTGTGTTCTTGTGATTTATGTGTTCTTTGTATTTCTTTTGGGTATCGATAGATTCCGGAGTTGAGGTTAGCGCTACTTACCCCGACGAGCAGTACTTCACGACCGGGCAGCAAGGCAAGAGATAACCTAACCTTCTTGGCATTCTAGCATCCTATGTTTTTATCAACTTATTTTATCCACCATAATATTGCATGCGATTCAAATATCTCTTTTGGTCAAAATATAGAGAATCCTATGATTGCATGTTTTTCCCCGAGCCAATCACATGTATCCACACCTATGAACCCTAGTGTTGATGTGTTGGCCGGATACAAAATATAATTGTTGGTTTTATATGCTTCGCAATGCTTAGTTAAATGCTTACAGGTCCGTTGTTTATTTCCATGATATATGCAATTGATGGAATTATCGGACAATGTGGAGGTTGTGGTGGTATTTTAATTAATTTGCTTAAAAGGCTTGGGTGAGTTGCCATCGGGGATGGTGTTTTGCCTCACTCTTGCCCCTAGGTGCGAGTTCTTGTCTCTAGAACCAAGGTCTGAGCGTGCTGCCATTGGTGGGGACATATGGAATCCCCTTTAACTGAATAACTTGTGCGGGCGTATCCAAGGGTCCTCTAGTTCGGTTTTCTATTTGCGTGTGAGTGGAAAAGATGATGTTGGTGAGGATTTGTGTTTAGGACGTGGCGATGGGGCAGGGCGCTGGGAGCGTTGAACCTGTCCTGTGGCCACAGATGACTCTTGGATATTATCACGTGAGGTAAAGGTTTAACCGCGCCTGCTCGCCGGTCTTCCCCGGAAGAGGGCCAACTAGGTGAGCCGGACGGTACCAATGGATAAGAAGCTGGGAGGTCCCTCGGGAACCTGGCGACTTTCACATAGTACACCCCTGCAGGGTTAATCTTTTCGAAAAGCCGTGTCCGCGGTTATGGACGCCTTGGGAACGGATTACGAGATCATAGAGAATCTTAACGTTAACTAAATAATTTGGCAGCTAAAGGTTGCAACTCAACGTGTGTGTGAAAGGTTCATTTCCTCGAGGGTGATTCGAGGGAGTGCCTTTGGTGGAGATGAGCGTTGGTGTTGACTACAAGTAGGTTCGCCGAGAACCGAAGATGAGATGATACTCTCTTATCCCCTTTTATGAAAACTATTCTGTTTAGACGGTGCCATGTGTCATATATGTTCGGTTTATGAAAATTAGCTTTATGCAAAAAGAAGTACATATAAAGCTTTAGAGCCTCCGTCAGTCATTGGGCCTATATCGCCCTACTAAACTTGCGAGTACATCGTACTCAGTCTCTCTTTGCTGCCTCTATGATTTTGTATTTCAGAGGAGGACGACACCGAGCAACTAGGTGGGTTCTTCGTTGACGTCGACTACTAGTCTGGGGTTCCCAGGTGGCAGCTTGGGACCGTGGAACAAGCTGGCTTGGGTGATGTTTATTGTAGGCCTCTTAGGCCATATATTTGCTTCTTGTTGTTAGACAACACTACCCGCTTCCGCTTGATGAATTGTTGGTCTGTGACCTTTTGTTGTGTAATATTTGTATTCTTCTCATTATATGAGTTGCTATATGTTTTGTGTCGTAGAGTCATGCGATGTGCCAGTTTGTTCCACAAGTCTCGATCTCTGTGTTATACCTTGATGGTTGTGCCAATTACATAGCCTCGCTGTATAATTCCGGGTTCGGGGCGCTACAAGTTGGTATCAGAGTAGGACTGCCTGTAGGAAACCCTCTCTATTGGTCGATGTCGAGTCTAGTTCGTGAAAATTATTTTTAACCTAAAAATGAGTTGTGGAAACCTTCCTAGGATTCTTTTTACTCCTTATCCAATTCACTCTGATCTCGGTGCCATCTTACCTCTATTTGATTTTATCGGTTTTCTGATCGTCGGCAAATTCTAAATCTTTAGGATCACGAGGTTGGGTTCTACCTTTAATTATTGGTTATCTCTACTCGTCTGCCAAATCTAAAAACATGAAGAGAAGAAGTATTGCGGATCGTCAAGACATTCTTTGTTTCCGCCAAGATCTTGAACCGAAGGTCCCGGATTGTGCTAGGGCTCAGGTGTAATGATTCATGAGGGTTGTCACCCTTGTAAGCATTATGCTATTGTGGGTCCCAGTGCATGAAGCTGATCTTTAACCCAAGATCTTTCCCATTGAACCCTGGTGCTAATGGTTAGACCCTACATCAGGTTGGCCAAATCTAAAGTTAGTCCTCAAACTCGAGGTTGCAGCCGTAATTGGTTTCCTCGACAATGCTCTTATTCGTCACTAGCTTTAGCTAGGCTCTCTGTCATGGAACCATCTGAATCACGACGGGATTGCTCTCATCGAGCCTTTCCATCAATAATTGTGTTTCCTCCGGTAACGACCGTTCCTGAAACCCTTTCGGCACTAGTTGTCGGAAGAGTGCTCACACGGGCTTCTGCAATATCCAAAATTGTTGTTAGCCCGTTCCTTAATCCAAATCTGTTATCAGTCCTCTATCTGCAGGCGGACAATCAAGTGTATCGTGCATTGGGGTGTTCTGATGCATGATATTCTTGTGGTTCGTCAAGACATTCCCCTTGGGATCTCATGAGAAACAAACTCCGGTACCTCGTCCACTTCTCGGAAAAAGGTCAAAGTTTTGTGATTCGCAGAGTAAGAGCTTGTCTAGCTTCTGTTCCGTTCCACCTCGGAGTGTCACACTCTTTTATATCAAGAGGTCGTGCTTAGTCTCATGACGCACTTGAGGAAGTGATGCTCCTACCCTTCCTTATCCATCTACCTCTGAGCTTTTTGGGCTCGAGAGTGTTGAGGATGAATATCGTTGTGGTAATCGGATATTCTTAGCAATTGATATTGTTTTGAAATCCAAAGACTTTGGTGGCACTCTTAGCCTGATTGGTAATTACATCATCGAGCTGAGTTGTCTGTGTTGCCAAGTCCATTTCGTTCAGGTGCACCTTCGGTCAACGAGTTAGATTCATGTCGAAACTCTCAAGACCACATCTTTTCCTTGAAATGCAAGCTTTCTCTCGCAACCAGGGACTTTTTTCGCTATCGATCCGAGTGAAGTTCGCTTTGTCTCCTCGGGTTAAATCACAAGTTGGTTATGCATACGTGCATTATTGAACTGGTAGGTTGGTGCCTCCCGTTCTCTGACTAAGCCATGTGTGCACACCAAGCCCTGACCGAGTCGTTCCTAAATAAGAAGAATTTGGCAAAACCTTATCATCTTACCGGTGTTTCCTAATCATGAATCCGTTGGACTTCATTGTTTGGAGTTCATGCTGGTTCAATTTCCTTTTGTAATCATGAACCAATGGAACCCCCAATCTAGCACGTGTATTGGAGTTTGACACGGTAGCCATGTCTTGCAAATCTAGTTTCCTTGCCTTGCGGCTAACTCCCGCAAACTTCTTCCATACCTGATAGGCCGAAGTATCTGCACACCTACCCAACTCTGAACCTTAAGCAGAAATGATGCTTGGTGGTTTACCAAGAGCCTGACCCAGATCTTTTAGTAAACCCGATGAGTTCGGTGTTGTGGTTTGAGCACCTCACCGCAAGGTCGTTTGACGCGATCCCTTCAATCCCCGCTATCCAGGCGTATCATGGGTAGTTTATCCTAGTAGTTTCGCCTAAGGTCCTTCCTCTACCTTCAAGTACGATTTTCGCTTGAGGATTGAATGAAGGCTATTCCCGAAGCCGAAGTGCGATATCTAGAACCTCAAGGAGAACCTCACTACGGAGTTGCAAAATATCTATCGGTCAATCCTCCTACTCCATATATCTCATGACAATATCTCTCGTTATGAGGTTTTACCTCTCTATCTAAATGCGGATCAATGCTATATCTTCCCTCCTAGGTGAACCCAAGTATTTGCCCAATCATACGGACATTATGTCAATTCGTCAGTCCCGTTAGGACCGAGCTCCCAACTCTATGGAAACATGGGTGTGTCAAAGGCGTGGAGTCCAGAATTTGTCCTATCCTCGACTCGACCTTTGTTTGGTCAAATCGTTCCTTTTTCCTAATTGGCTTATAGTTGTGGGCAAAGTCACTTTTGTCCGTCACCGTAAGCTATCTTCTGTTCTTTCCGCCCCTTCGACGCGTCAAGCTTCCTAGCTCCAAGTTATGCACCAAGGAAGATCATCGTGGAATCGAGTAGATCGTTGAAGTTAAGAGTTGCCGTGTTCCTTCCTCCCTACTTCTACTTTAGAATCTCGGGACGAGATTCCTGTAAGGGGGGTAGAATTGTAACAGCCCCCGATTAGCACCCTAAAATACGGGCCAAATTTTCACTTTTTGTTTTGCTTTGCATCATGGCATCCATTTCAATTGCTAGTCAAAAATAAAGCAACACTTGGAGTTTTAAAACAAAGGAAGCCAAAACCCTTCCTCAAATTCCAAACTAAATGCTTTGCCCAAAATGGCCAAATCAAATGCAATACTCATTTTGGTAAAACCAATTATTCTTGAGTCTCCAAATTGTTAAGGAAACTCAAGGATATATTTTTCTTTCTAAATAGTTGCCAAAGGCTAATTTATTAACAAGCAACTAAATAAAATTTGAGAAATCAATTTGGTTCTTTTCAAATTATATTTTTGGAACCAAGTTAAACTTCCCCAAAATTCAAAATAAAAATATGGGGTGCTTCATTATTATAATATGAGCCCCCATAAATATTTTCTTAATTTATTGAAATGTTTAAGTGCCCCAAATAAATCTATTTTGGAATTTATCAAAAATGGCTATAGCTAAACCCTATGAATAAATGTGGTGCCAAAACATTTTTGTTTGCCACCCCAATTTTTGTGAAGCTTCTATATCTCATGGGGAGGCTCTGTGAATTCTTCTAGGTTTTATAAAAATATTCCAATGACTTATTTAAATCCCTAATCTCTGCTGGGTTTAATTTGAAAAAGGATTTTTTTTGCAAAACACTAAAAATCTGACCGTGGGGCCCTCCTGGCAGCCTCTCTCCTCCCCCTTCTCTCTCACTGTCGCTGCCCATGCCGCTGACGCCGTTCCCTGGCGCCATGCCGTGCTGCCTCCTCTCTCTGGTGGTCAAGAACCTGCCGAGGACGCCCACCTGCCCCGCGACCTGCTTTCCCCTTTTTCCTCTCCACGAGTGAACCCTAACCCTAGCTATTTTTTCTCCGCCGTCGTCGCCACTGTCGGCCACCGCGCCCCGCCGTCGACAGCCGCCGTCCCGAGCAAATCGAAGCCAGGAGGAGCACCGCCGGGCCGCCCTCCATCTTCCCCGCCGACGCCCGCTTGATGGGAGGACCTGACGCGATCTAATCGGTCGGTTCCCTCCGACGCCGTCCGTCGCTCGCCGTCGTCGTCCACGCCAAATCGCCGTCGCCCTCGACCTCCTCTGCCTCCGGCGAGCACCCGTGCGTGTCCAGGGGTGAGCGCCCGTCCTCCGAGACATCCCCTCCTCCCTCCTCCTGCTCTGTGGCCTCGCCGTCGTGCGAGCTCCCCTCGGCCTTCCGCTGTGGCCGCCGCCTGCCGCGCATGCTCACGATGCCCTGCGCCTCCCCTTCGCCCACGAGCACGCACACTAGCACCGCCTCCACACGGCACACGATTTGCGCACGCCCGGTTTAGCTTAGCGCCGCCGATTCTTGGTCGTCGTCGCCGCCGGTGGCCACCGCACGCTCCAGCGCACCCCGGCCTGGGCGTCGGCCTGAACCGGCCAGCAGGCCGGTTGTTTCCGATGGAGGCCCGGCCTAACGCCCGGCCTGGGCCGTCCATGAGGCCGGTTCCCTCTGGCCTGACCCCGGCCTACACCCCGGTTTGGGCCGGCTTTGAGGCCGGCTCCCTCTGCCACTGGCCCGGCCTACAAACCGGCCTGGGCCGACCAGTGGGCCGGCCGTACAGTAAAAACAGATTTTGAGTTAAATTAAAATAATTCATAACTTTTCAAATATTGGTCCAAATTCAACAAATAAAATACCAATTTGATCAGAAAGACAAACTCTAACTAATGGACCAATTGAAATGTTTATTTGAAACCATAATTTGATGTTTATTTAAGAATTCCTAAAATGGGTTAATTAATACCCAAATCGGGAAATTCACAACTTATTAAATTTGATCCAAAAATCTTTACTATTAAATGAATCGGACGTGATGGTTCACGATGGTACGTCACGCGTAAAGACAGGTTTACCCTCCCGCCGAAAATATCACTACTACTCTTTTCTACAACAAAAAAAAGATTATTTCCTGACCATAAAACATGTTTCCTTCCGGAATGGCAATAGATAGAATTCATGTGCGACTCGGCTACGGAGTCTAGCAAGCACGTGTACTACATGCTAATTACCATCTCAATATTTAGTCTAATTTTATAAGTTTTGCTTTATCCGGCCGGACTGGGTATTATAGAAACAAGATGCAGATGAATATATATTACGAGATCAAGCTGATTTACTAAATGACAAAAAAATACACAATTATATTTCGCATCTTCACTATTAAGAATGTATTGGTCACGGGATGGTTCATCCACTAAAATAGTTCCACACTGTTCAATCGTTTCCTCCTCATGAGATTGATCAAAATATGAATAAAATATCAATGTGATCCACACTTCAAATGCTATCAAATTATGCCCTTGTCACATCATGATCACAAATTCTTCTTTGATATTATTCATAATTTGATTAAATGAATCAACTCACTTATTTAATTAATTTGTCATTTATTCATCGGTGCTCCAAAATTTACAAATAAAGTACCAAAATGATCGGAATGACAAACCCTACCCATTCTTGTCATGTTCATGCATATTTGAGCCACCTCTCTAATAAGTTGATAATTTATAAAGAATGTGGCCACTAAGATAAATATGGGGTTGGTTCCAAATAATTGCACTAATTATTTGGCTCCCCATTTAATGTTGTTATCTAAATTATATAATAATATCTTGCATCAATTTGACATGTCATCATGTGATTGAGCATTGCACCTTGTGTTCTTGTGATTTATGTGTTCTTTGTATTTCTTTTGGGTATCGATAGATTCCGGAGTTGAGGTTAGCGCTACTTACCCCGACGAGCAGTACTTCATCACCGGGCAGCAAGGCAAGAGATAACCTAACCTTCTTGGCATTCTAGCATCCTATGTTTTTATCAACTTATTTTATCCACCATAATATTGCATGCGATTCAAATATCTCTTTTGGTCAAAATATAGAGAATCCTATGATTGCATGTTTTTCCCGAGCCAATCACATGTATCCACACCTATGAACCCTAGTGTTGATGTGTTGGCCGGATACAAAATATAATTGTTGGTTTTATATGCTTCGCAATGCTTAGCCATGCTTAGTTAAATGCTTACAGGTCCGTTGTTTATTTCCATGATGTATGCAATTGATGGAATTATCGGACAATGTGGAGGTTGTGGTGGAATTTAATTAATTTGCTTAAAAGGCTTGGGTGAGTTGCCATCGGGGATGGTGTTTTGCCTCACTCTTGCCCCTAGGTGCGAGTTCTTGTCTCTAGAACCAAGGTCTGAGCGTGCTGCCATTGGTGGGGACATATGGAATCCCCTTTAACTGAATAACTTGTGCGGGCGTATCCAAGGGTCCTCTAGTTCGGTTTTCTATTTGCGTGTGAGTGGAAAAGATGATGTTGATGAGGATTTGTGTTTAGGACGTGGCGATGGGGCAGGGCGCTGGGAGCGTTGAACCTGTCCTGTGGCCACAGATGACTCTTGGATATTCTCACGTGAGGTAAAGGTTTAACCGCGCCCGCTCGCCGGTCTTCCCCGGAAGAGGGCCAACTAGGTGAGCCGGACGGTACCAATGGATAAGAAGCTGGGAGGTCCCTCGGGAACCTGGCGACTTTCACATAGTACACCCCTGCAGGGTTAATCTTTTCGAAAAGCCGTGTCCGCGGTTATGGACGCCTTGGGAACGGATTACGAGATCATAGAGAATCTTAACGTTAACTAAATAATTTGGCAGCTAAAGGTTGCAACTCAACGTGTGTGTGAAAGGTTCATTTCCTCGAGGGTGATTCGAGGGAGTGCCTTTGGTGGAGATGAGCGTTGGTGTTGACTACAAGTAGGTTCGCCGAGAACCGAAGATGAGATGATACTCTCTTATCCCCTTTTATGAAAACTATTCTGTTTAGACGGTGCCATGTGTCATATATGTTCGGTTTATGAAAATTAGCTTTATGCAAAAAGAAGTACATATAAAGCTTTAGAGCCTCCGTAAGTCATTGGGCCTATATCGCCCTACTAAACTTGCGAGTACATCGTACTCAGTCTCTCTTTGCTGCCTCGATGATTTTGTATTTCAGAGGAGGATGACACCGAGCAACTAGGTGGGTTCTTCGTTGACGTCGACTACTAGTCTGGGGTTCCCAGGTGGCAGCTTGGGACCGTGGAACAAGCTGGCTTGGGTGATGTTTATTGTAGGCCTCTTAGGCCATATATTTGCTTCTTGTTGTTAGACAACACTACCCGCTTCCGCTTGATGAATTGTTGGTCTGTGACCTTTTGTTGTGTAATATTTGTATTCTTCTCATTATATGAGTTGCTATATGTTTTGTGTCGTAGAGTCATGCGATGTGCTAGTTTGTTCCACAAGTCTCGATCTCTGTGTTATACCTTGATGGTTGTGCCAATTACATAGCCTCGCTGTATAATTCCGGGGTCGGGGCGCTACATCTAAGGACTTAAACACTTCTAGCACAATAAATGCTTTACATGCTTGTGTTGATAGTCTATGCATATCATGTATAAATTGCATGAATAAATCTCATGATGATATGCTAGCTATATCTTGTTGCCATGATCAAAATGTTTGTGTTTCCTCTAGTTCTTGTGTTCCTAACAATGTTGAGGAAACCCAACCCCTTATAAAACAAGATATTAATCTAAGTGATGCATCAACTAATGGTTCATCATCATCAACCATCTTTTGTCTTATGGCTAAATCCTCAAGTAATGATGATGATGACAATAATAATGATGATGTTGATAATGATGCTCTCTTAGATAAGATGAAACAAATTGTTCTTCATGCTCTTCGTAAAAATGATAATGCTTCCTCTACTTTATTAAACATCATGTCTATTGTTGATGAAAGTAAAAATGTTATTGATGAGTATGAAGACACCATTGAGAAAATGGAAGCTCGTGAGCGTGATTATGCCAATGAGATTGCACACTTCTCTACTGCTCTTGAAGAAGAGCAAGGTCGTAGGTCAACCCTTGAGGAGTCTAATAATCTATATATGTCTAAATTAAGAAAAGACCATGATCATGCTCAAGCTCTTGCTAAAATCATAAAAACTAAAAATAGTGAGCTTGTTGTTGAAAATGTTAGACTTCTTGAGAATAATGAGAAACTTGAAAAGGAACTCAAAGCCTTGGAAGTTTCTCTCGCAAATCTCACTAAGTCTCATGATCAACTCCAAGTCCAAATGCTAAAAGAGCTTCCTACTTGTTCTCCTATTGCTATTAATGATGATGCGTGTGCTACCAACTCTACTTCTTGTGAAGCATCCCTTTTAAAGGAGAATGTTGAGCTAAGGGCTCAACTTGAGTTGCTAACTAGCAATTATGGGAAATTGGAAGAAAGTCATAAAAAGTTATCTAGCTCTCATGATGATCTTCTAGTGTCCCATGATAGGCTAAAGTTAGCTCATGAGGATATCACTACCAAGGTAACATCTAGTGAGCCTCATGTGGACAATGGCACATCCTCTACTAATAATGCTATATTGCCATGTGATATTCCTCATAGTTCATCCACTCACAATGTCGGCACATCATGTGATGAATTACTTTCCTTGCCTTGTTGCTCTAACAATGATGCATCTACCTCCTCTAGTACTTGTGTTGTCACTAACCATGTAGAGAAAAGAGGAGAGCTCAAGGCCAAGCCACTTCTATGAAGAAAGGCTTGGAAAAGCGTCATGAAGGGAAGAGTAGACTCGACAAAATGTTGAGTGTACAACAATCCCCCAATGACAAGAGTGGACTTGGACTCAACTCCAATGCCGAGATCAAGTCCAAAATCGACAAGAAGAAGGGCCAAGTACAAGTCAAGAATCCGGCCAAGATTACTTGCTTCAAGTGCAAGACTGAAAGGCATCATGTTCGAGATTGCCCAATGAAGAAGAAGCCTCTTAGTGAGAAGCAACTAGGGAAGCGGCCTCTTGTTCAATCTCGTGCTCAACCACGAGTTGAACAAAGGCCACCTCCTAAGAAGACTCAAGTCAATGCTCCTCAAGTTGAGGAGCCTATCAAGAAGAAAGAGAAGAGTCGATGTTGCTACCTTTGCTGTGGCAAGGGTCACTTTGCTTCTTCATGCACCATCGGTAACCTATACAATCCCATCTTAATTGATGATGTGTATTCACTTAGAAAGGATAGAGTTGGCAATGTGTTTGCCAAATTTGTTGGAACTCAAAGTGGTGTCAAGAAAAGAACCATTTGGGTACCCAAACCTATTGTGACTAACATCTTAGGACCCAACCTTGTTGGGGACCAACAAGCTCAAACTTGATCAATAGGTTGTGTTGGAGGACATTGGAGACTTGGCTATCTTATGAAGAATTAAGGGATCTTCATGGTTATATTTCCTCAAGCCAAGTCAATTGGATTATCACATATCTATCGTATACCCAATGTTCCTCCTTGCGGTAACTTGTAGTTAACTTATTTACATTGAAAGTTACTTGCCCCCTTGCATGTGTTAGTTTTGTTCCTAGCATGTTTTTGTATATGATGTGCTTCTTTCTTACTTGTCTTGAGAAATCAAGTATGTGTATGTTAGTTGTGTATCATGTATGTGTAAACTTTGTGTTGAGCCTTTTATTGGATCTTGTGTGGATTTTATTTGGCTCTTTTGAGAGATTAATGGACAATACCATTTTTGGGTGAGTGACTTGCATTGTGCACTTCACATTCCTAAAAATGTGTATTCATGTTGTACACCACATAGCATTGATATAGTAAGTTTATCTAGTCTCTATGTGGTATGTATTATTCATGAGAAATTCAAATTCTATAATGTCCACTAATTTCTCTAGTTGGTCATTTAGTTGCCTCTAGTTACAAAGAAATGGATCATCATGTTATGGGGGAGTAATAAGCTATGTGCCTATTACAATCCTAGAAAACGTGAACATTTGAGGTTTTGCCACTTGGATTTGATATTGTAAATTATATTATTCCTATGTGGCATGTTAGCTCGAACAAGTTCCTTTTTTATTGAATGCTTCTATTTGGTTTTCTCTTGGATCTTGTTTGCATGAGTTTTGCTTGGTGTGGTTTTCCTCAAATATGCATTTCCATGTGCTATTTGCGAAATCATTCGCTCCATATTATTTTAACCATGGCTTTGCCGGTTGGTTCGAATAGTTGGAGCTACCAACAAACTCTATCAAATATGGCGTTATTTTAATTCTTATCTTTTGCCATATGATTTTATCGTGTGAGGATATTCTTGGATATCTCTACCACCGGGAAAATAATTCCAAATGGTCATTGTCCTTGGACAATCCATAATTATATTTGTGGTAGAATATTTTTGATTCTCCTTGCATTGGCCTATGCTATTATTTGCCTCATCTCTTGCCAAGTATTTTCTTCCACTCCCTTTTGTCTTCCTTGCCTCTTATGGATCTTTATGTCTTATTGATCTTGTTAGTGTTTGAAATGGCATATGAGGAGTAATGATCCCTTGTGTATGCGTTTTGTATTCAAATGCAAATCCTAAGGATAATGATGGAATCTTGGGGGAGATTTTCTTTATTATTTAGAGCACTATCTTATCAATTGACATTTGATCCTTTCAATTGGCATTTAATTTCTTTCCTTGGTGTTTATGGAAGACAAACCTTTTCCTTTTGTGCTTTGTGCCATAATGAAAAGTGTAGAGAGTGTTTGGTTTGTTTGTTGTAACCTTGCTCTCTCTAGGGAGTTGCTTTCTCATTTCTTGTTTTGTGTCTTATCTTCTTAAATGAGAAAACTCTTTGAGCATGTATCTTTTTATCTTATATTCTATGCTCATTGATTTTTGCTTAGGTACCATATATTGGTATTAATTGGAATTTAATATCTCATCCATAGATATTTGTTTCAATTGGTATCTCTTATGGGAGTTTTGATACCTTGTTTCTTGACATTTCCTTTACTTGATTTATTTCAAGTAATATCTTTATTTTGGTATCTTTGCTTCTAGTTGGTATCTTATTCTCATTTGGTGTCTTATCTCTCATGTGTTGTTTGATTCGATTCCTATTGAGATCTCACTTCATGTGTTGATGTGTTTTGGAATCAATCATTTGTTGATTTGATTTTTCCTCGATCATGTGTTGATTTGGTTTTTGATACAATTTTGACAACCTTTTCGTGTCACACCTTGGTGTGCCTCCTTTTGGGTTACTTGGTGTTTGTGTCCAATTTGTATCTTCTTTGGTTCTAGAAAGTCTTTTGCATGCATATTTATTAATATATATATATACCTTATGGCATGCTCGTCTTTTTGTTCCAATATATATAGGGGATACTCCACCGAATCCTAAATCGGCTAAGATGTGCATGAAGTTCAATTTCATATCTATATGCACATATTTATGTGGAGTGTGCCCTATGTATTGTAGTGTCTCTAGCTACTATGATACCCAATGAGTTTGGGAACCATTTCGTGCTTGAATCTTGTTTTTAGGTACAATGGAGATGCATTGGATGCTTGCCTCATTCATAAGGAAGGTGTTCTCACCAAGTAATTATAGGAGTCAAGCTATGATGTATAACGAACTCTCATCTTCCTCATCACCAATGTTTTCTCGCTAACAAGTATCTATCCCATGCATACTGTTCTAGTACTCAACCTTGTGTAGGTTGCTTCTTGGCATGAAATGCTTTTATGTGAAATTGTTGTGGTTTTGGCTTATTTTCTTTCAATTGATATATCTTTGTGATATTTGTATTGAAATTGCAAAAACCTTTACTTCAATTGATATCCTTTTTATGATACTTGTTGCCTATATCAAAGCATCTCCACTATCTCTTGTTCCCTTAGTGATATGTGTGATGTCTTTGATGTGTTTGAAGTTCATTCATATACAATGAGATAAATTTAAGCTATGTGCTATGCGTTTAAGCAATAAATCTTATTTGTGTATTTATGACTTCCCCCTTTGGTCACCTTGTTCTCTTTTTCTCTAACCATCTCGTATGTACATGTTTCTTTGTGGGTGTATATCATCAATGATTTATTTCCTTAGAAACCTATACATATGAGAGAGGTAACATTTCAATTGGTATCCTTTTCTTTTTGAGTCACCTTGATTATTATCTTTGATTCTTTGGTGGCTTCAAAAAGAAATTAGCTCGTGAGTGCTTGTCTTACCTTTATTTGCTCTTTTTACGCACTCATGTTTTATTGAAGACCTTTGACTACATGCTTATCATGGTGAGCATGTTGATTTGTATTGCCTAAATGTTCTCACTAGCTTTTGGCTTTTTCAATTGGTTTTAGTTTCCAATTGGTATCCTTGAGCTTGTGAACATATTCTTTTTAAAAGGATCTTCTTTGTATCTTGGTTGGGCCTCTTATGTTGAATCTTTTAATTTGATATCTTCTTATGGCTCAACCATATCTTTGGTGGAAGTGCTATGATTTGCTTTTGCTTTATGCACACTTGCACTTGTTGCGTGTTCTAGATGATTTTGGGGGAGTGAGGATTCCATACTTGTGCACTCCTCAATAGTGCATGAACATTGGGGAGCTTCTCCAATTTTATTTAGAACACTCGTTTGCTCAAATCATAAAACTTCGTGTTTTATTTGGTTTGTTGGATCTTCTCGATTGCTTTTCTCCTTTGTGGAGATGTTTAGAATGATTTCATCTTTTTGCAATCTTTGGATCCTCAATATAGTTTGATTTCCTCTATTTATTCGTTAATGGATATGTGCATTTGATTTCACTCATATTCTTGAGAAATGTACACCTTGTGGAGGAACTCATATTATATTGGCCTTCTAAAATTTTCCTCCCATTTCGGCAATCGATGCCAATGGGGGAGAAGTTTAGAGGGTTTAAGGGAATTTGGTTTTGTTTTATGCTTTCGTTTGGTTCTTAAGCATTTGCCTTTAATGTTCTTGCATGCTTGTTTGTTTGTCTTGCAAGTATGCTTAATTCATTATATAAACCTTCTTAAAAGATTGTCATCAATTACCAAAATGGGGGAGATTGAAAGAGCATGGTTGCCCCATGTGTGGTTTTGGTAATTAATGACAATCCTTAAGGACTCATGTGTGCTTTGAGCTATACTTATAGGTTTGGTCCATAGCAATGCTTGGACTCCGTATGTTGGAGTCGAGGCTAAAAGAAGAAGAGTTTATGATTGATCAAGGCTAAGTGCGTGTTGATCAACTCACAAGATAAAGGCCAAGTGAAGATATGTCGAAGAAGTGCCTCTCCCATATTGGTGTATGGGGGAGCAACATGTGAGTCTTCACCAAGCGGAGCGCAATCAAGAAAGGTGGTCCATCTTGAGAAGGTCAAGGCGTCATCATCTAGCTCAAGTGGATTATGCGCAAGGCAAAGGTATGATATCGATAGGGTTTCTATTTTACCGGTCTCATGATGTTAGTTGGGAAACCGGGTTATATGATAGATAGCCGTACTATCAAGAGGGGCTCTCGAGCGAGTATATCTTGATCGTATTGTCATAGAGAGCTCAAGCCTTTGCATCCTTAGCATCATCCTTATTGGTTCTTATTTGCCTCTTATCGTGGTGTGGTCTTGGTTCTTGTCGTGCTCGTCATGACAAGGCCAAGTTCACCGAAAACGGGTTTCGTATGCGTCTTCTCTTGCGTTTTCGGTTTTGGAGATTTTGCCAGTCCATCCGGGCGGAAGGTTTCACTCTTCCATTTATTAGCAAAATCTCCCTTGCTTGGTTTCAATATTTCTACCTTTTGTAGGGTAGCTCTTGTCGTCCTCTTTCCAACAAAATTGGATTCACCTCGATCAGAGCTTCCTAGCTAAAGTTATTCAGTTTCTGGCGCAGCAGCTTTTCTTCAGCCGGTAGTACCGATGTTCGAGCCGGTAGTACCGACCAGACCATGGACGGTAGTACCGGGCTTAGTTCCGGGATAGGTTTTTTGGTACAGGTCTTTCTTTGCTCATGTCCGGTAGTACCGATGAAGTGGCCGGTAGTACCGACCTCGGTCGGTAGTACCGAGCCTAGTACCGAGGCTACTTCCGGACTCCGTTTTTCGGTACTGGTTCTTCTTTGCTCTTGTCCGGTAGTACCGCTGTACTAGCCGGTAGTACCGACCGGACCATGGTCGGTAGTACCGGGCCTAGTACCGGCCTACTTCCGGGCTCCGTTTTTCGGTACTGGTCTCTCGATGTTTTCTAGCGGAAGTTGCCCGGAAGTGGGTCCGGTAGTACCGGGTCAATCTGTACTACCGGCCCGTTTCTCGGTAGTACCGGCGCTGCGGGTTTCTCAGAGAGCCATTGGTGGGCTGATTCGTGTAGGGCGGTAGTACCGGCCCTAGGGGCGGTAGTACCGACCCTGCGGGAATCTGAGCCCAACGGCCAGATTTCCAGGGAACCTATTTAAGGGGCCTTCTTCTTCAATAGGTACCTAACTCTTTGCACTCTCTCTCTCCTCCATTGTCGACCTCTTTGAGAGCTTGCTTCCTCTCCATCCCTACATGATTCTTGACTCCTTTTAGAGGGAAAAGAGAGAGGAGATCTAGATCTACCACTTCACCAAGTCATATCTCCTCTAAGTGAGGGGAACCCCTTAGATCTGGATCTTGGAGTTGCTTTGTACTTCTCATTTGTTCTTCCTCTCAAATCCCTCCCTAGTATTAGTTGCTTTGGTTGGATTTCGGAGAGAAGGACTTGACCACTTAGTGTATTCTTGCCTTTTGCATTTGGTGCATAGCTTTGAGTTCCCCACGGTGATATGTGGGATTAAAGTTCGAGAAGTTTGTTACTCTTGGGTGCATAGGGCTCCCAAGAGCTTGTGCCTCTTGGGTGCATTGTGCACCCTAGACGGTTGTGTGTACTACAGGAGCCTCCTATTGTGTGGAGGTAGAGTCGGGCAAATTGTACGGGTTTGGTCAACGCCCTCAAGAAGACCTCATTGTACGGGTTTGGTCAACGCCCTTAAGAAGACCTCATAGTGGATGAGAAAATCACTCATCGGGTATTCCCCACGGGAGGAACTCACGGAGAATAGGATGAGCACGGGCGTGCTTGTAGGAGGGCCAAGGAGACTCCACATCTCTCCAACGTAGACGTAATTCCATTGGGAAGGAACTACGGGAAACAAACCTCCGGCTCCACTTTTATCGGTTATCTTTATAACTAAACCCTCTACTTATACATTTACTTTGTAATAGCCATCGAGCTTGAAGTCTATATCTTGCTATCACCTTGTTGTTTAACTTGCTTAGCATCAGTTGTTAGTGCACATAGGTGAACCTAGTATATTAGGTTTTGTGCTTGATAAATTAAAGCGTTAGTTTTATTCCGCATTTATTCAAGCCTAAACGTAAAAGTTTAAATCTCCTATTCACCCCCCTCTACGCGACATCTCGTTCTTTCAGAGGATCTCAAATATGAAAACCATTCCTAATTTGGATAAGCGGATCTAAAGATATTTCGTTTTTTAAAAAACAAATCTCGAAAATAAATACACGTACAACCTCCGCGCGTGAGAAATACAAATCCCACAGAAACTCTCCCCTACTGTCACGTGTCGCGCTTAGGAGCTAATAAAGTTTACTTTGCAAAGTGAACCCTTTTTGTAGTTATACCCAAAGCCGTAGCAACACCGGGCATATGCCCTACTAGTACAGAAAAAAACATTCAGCCCGAAGCAGAAAAAAAAAGGGACAGCAGCCCGAAACTGGTCAGGCCGTGCTGGGCTCCTTTTGCGGAACGTGGGCCGGTCCGGCACGGCATGGAAGGGAGTCGGGCCGCCTCGGTTCGGGCCGTGCCACTGTGCCAGGCAGGAAAAGCTACTGTACGTGCCCTGGCCGTGCCGGGCCGGCCCGATGGCCACCACGGCATGTACTCTACTGACAAGTCCGACGATAGCATTCTTCTCAAAAAAAAAAAAAGGTCCGACGATAGCCTCCTCCGAGTCGCGTCATCCTCCAATCGACGAGGGTTTTGTGGACGGCTAGGGTTTCTACTGTAAGAACACAATCCCTCGCTTTCTCCTTCTTGCAAGAATTAATTAATCCCGCCATGCGGGACTAGTCGGTGCCTTGGAGGTGTGTTTATACTATTGTTATTCCCTTTATTCTTTTCCGTCAGAACAATTTCAGTTGTTTGCTGAATCCTGGTCCATTATTAGTTAAGCTTAAGCATACTAGGTCGTTCCTTTCTGTTGGTTGCAAAGTTCAAACTATTGAAGCTTTTCTATACAATAAGCTATACAGTTTCGATGGTTAGGATCGGATAGGATAAAGCAGTAAATTGGATTACACGTATCAATCAGAGACCGTGCTGTTCAAGAAAGAGGAAGTTGAGATGGGATTACTCCTGTTTAGTTGCTTTGCATCCCATAATCTACCATTTTCTTATATATTGTACGGTGAAACCAATATTATAAATCTACCATCCAAAGACATCAGACCATAGTTTGCGAGCAGCTCCCATTGTTCATCTACCCGCCATAAAATTTTCATAGTTCTGCTTGTTTGTCTCTATGACTGTATGCACAACATTTCTTTCTCTTTGAAATCTTGAGGACGGTAGCATTTTGTTAGATATATTAGAGATTCAGTTCTAACAATTGAAGGTTGCTAATGAAGTTATCATTGCTTAACTGCAATATTATCCAAATTATGGTGACCTGAGTGGTATTTTCATTAGTTTTGTTTCATATGGATATTTTACAGTTCTGAAGGCACCCTATATAACTTGTAGAACTATGAATATATATCAGTATGGCCTCTGAAAAGTGCTGCTTGGGCAGATATACAGTTCATCTTGTGAAATTACCAGTAGCATGAAATCTTGTGACGTTGTCCATATTTTTTAGTAGGCTTTGCGGATGCTTAATTGTCGTGGTCTGAACAATGTAGTTAATATTTCTTTTTTTTGAACAGAATGTAGTTTATATTCACTATCATCAGCTTTAGGTTCCTCTTACTTCTCTCCTCTTTCTTTTCCGGAACTTGGATGCAATCTTAAATGCACCTGTTTCTCTAGGGAGGTTGACATCAGATTGTTCAAGCTAACCTTTGTTTGGTGCATTTTTTTTGGGTGCTGGCTTACCTTTTTTTCCTTTTATTATGTCAGGTTTCCTAAGCACACCAACCATGGCAGAATGGGGGAGTATGTCCTTGCTCACTGATGGTTCGACTCCTTTCATGCGCAGGCCTAGTGAGCTATTGTGGGTTTTGTCAGATAAATCTGACGATAAATTCTCACGTGTTCCTATTGATTTCCCACCCATGGTTCTCTTTGTATTTGACCGTATTTTTCGTCGAGGTGCCTTCTCGAATGGCGTTCAAGCCATTCAAATCGAGGAGAATTTTGGTACTGATCCGCATAATTTCGGTGATGTTCGGTGCGATCCATTGGTGATTTCTGTGAAGCACTTAGGAGAAATAATCTCGACAAATGCGGAAATGATGCTTCTTATAAATATGTTTGCAGAGTTTCCACTATCATACTATGAACTTGAAGTTAATATTGCTGGTATAGCTAAGATGTATAAGCAGGTTCGCTACAAGTCGTGCTTTATTTTTTTCTTTCAAATTCGATAAGTTCCATACATTGAACATATACTATTTTGTAGATGTTTACTCCAGAATCTGGAAAGGTTAAGCCTGGGCAACCAATCACCATGGATTCTGAGGATAAAATGAGTTGGACAAAAGTGACCTTCAAGCCCGATCTTCATAGTTTCAACATCAGCTATGATGGGCTCAATATTGGTCGGACTATATGGAAGAGGGCAATTGACATTGCAGGAACGTTGGGGCATCTCAAAGTGACATTGTCTGGAATTGACTTGAACATGGAGAACTTTGCTCAATATGTTGATAGGTGGTACCCGCAATTTGTATTGGAGAAGAGATTCGATGCTCCCAAAAGGTTTAATTTTGTTATACTTACTTTAACTACAGGTTTAACTGTCTTGTGCACATGCATTAATTTATTTGGCGTAACTTGCAGGGTTCATGAAAATGTAACTAAGGGTCATCACAAGTGGGAGGTGTCCGTTAGTCGGAGCAACGGGCAGTTTGAGCACGTATGATAATTGCAATTAGTAAACTGCCCCTAGCATTTCGTACTGTTTCGCATAGAAATTTATTTGTATTCTATGCTCTGTTTTGCAGATTAGCTTTATTAATGGGTTGCCAACGGCCAGGGGAGGATCTCATGTTGAATTAGTGAAAAAAACACTAACTCATTACGCGCTGGAAGTCAAGAAGAATCACGGAGTTGGATTTGATATGGATGATGTTTGTCTTTTCATAAATTTAATCATCCCTGGTGCTCCTAGTTCAAAGAATGATGAGTTTCTTGAATTTCCGTCAAACTATAACTTGGAGTTCTCCACCGAATTTGTTGAGAAATGTAGGCTTCTTGTTACGAATATGGCAATATTAAATACTGATTATTTGCTAATATTATGCTTTTTCAATCTTTTAGTTACTCAAATCTTGAGGGGATTAGGACCTGTTCCATTGAGTGTTGATATTCCGGATCTCATTGATGCCACTGAAGCTGGAGGAGAACTGTCCGATCAGTGTTATTTAATTCTCACTGAGGGAGAATCTGCAAAAAAATTTGCTGTGAGTAACATAAATTCTACCACGTGATAATTTTATCTTGGTTTCATTTAATATGTTGAGAAGTTCTTTGTATTTTGTTAGTAGTTGTGAAGTTGGGTAATTTGTTGGGTACCTATTTGTGGATTAGTCATGAGTGAGCTGTGATTTACTTGTAATTGTCTATCATGTGCTAGAAACACTATACCATGCAGTGATATTGCACACCGAAAAGTAATTTTAGGGCACTGTGCATAGAGTAGTTACCTTGATTGAAAGGCGCCTCGACTCATGTTCTTCCTTCCTGTCCCTTGGAGGTAGAATACAAGTCACCCAGTCAGTTTTTAGCGTCCTACCATGCATTACCTCAGGCATATTGAAGCTCGCTGATTGAGGAGAACATAGGCATAGCATGTCGTATATGTCTTTGGAGGAAGGTGAAAAAGAAAAAGCTAACAAGTTCTTGAGTAGGAGCACTACTCGACCAGCTGCATTACTAGCTCTACTAGTTGAGTTGCGAGCTCCCAGTTATGCACCAAATTATGACTTACTGACTAACTGGCCATGGAACTATATAACATAACTTACTGTGAGTTATCCACCAAATTATGACTTACTGACTGTGAGTTAAAACCTTTGCAGCTTACTGGCCATGGGAAACTTGGCATTCAATTCTATGGTCTGCTCCCTATGCGTGGCAAGATACCAAACGCAAAGAGAAATGACAGCAGCATCCTAGATCGTGAAGCAGTTAAAAATATTATTGCCAGCCTTGGTCTAGAAATGGGGGCTTGTTATAGCAGTGCGAAGAAATTGCGGTATGGCCACCTCATGCTTATGATGGACCAGGTCCGTGTCACGTTGTTACTTTGGTATTTCGAATTCATTGTAGCATATCTGGTGCAATTATGAGTTGAATATTTCAATGCAGGATCATGATGGGTCACATATTAAGGGCCTCGTTATAAATTTTATTCATACATTTTGGCCATCACTTCTGAAATTTGATTTCTTATCACATTTTGTTACTCCGGTTATCAAGGTGTGTGCATAGAAATTTGAAGTTATATTATATAATTGAAAATTTGTTTAGTTAATAATAACATATTTGAAATCTTATTTTATCCAGGTCCAAGCAAACAATGACTTCCATGAATTCTATTCCATTACAGAGTATGACATCTGGGCAAGGGATCATAATGATAAACATGGCAGTGTAGTCTTCACAGCGGTGTATTATAAGGTATTTTTGGGTCTTCAGTCCTCTATAACCTATTTTACCCTGCAACCCAACCTTGCGACGTCCGACCATAAATATGGCATTGTGTTAGTACCTAGGTTCTTCCACATATATACACAACATCTTCTAAGCTTCTCATCTTTGAAGTAGTCCTGCACGTATCTCAGATTTGCCAAATTTTATTGTTTTCAGGGTCTTGCTTCGCATGATCCCGATGACGTGAAAGAATACATGATTGACAAACTACGTCATGTGAAAACCTTTAAGTATTCTGGGCCGCAGGATTTTAATGCCATCGATTTGGCATTTTCAGAAAATAGATTTTATGACAGGAGGCAATGGATTCTGACTTTTGAGGTGAATTTCTGCTTATGAAATATTTAATTGTCTCTTATTTAATATCAATGATGTAAAAAATCTCAAGCTATGTGACATCCAGATAACCACAAACTAGTGATGGTTGATAGATTGAATTGTGATTTTAATAAATTTGGGATTGCATGTCAGGCTGGGACCTTCCTAGATCCGACACCTGAAAGCATAACCTACAGTGACTTTTTCAATGAAGAGTTCATATTATATTCAATCGAAGATACTAGGCGGTCCATTCCATCAATGGTTGATGGCCTGAAGCCTTCACAACGGAAGGCTTTGTTTACAGCTCTTAAAATAAACTTGAAGAGACAGAAGGTAAATGATACTACTTAGTCTTTGCAATATTTGTTTGAGGCTGCCAGAGCATGTGTTTGATGTTTTACATTATATATATATATATATATATATATATATATATATATATATAGGGTGGGACTATTCTGCACACCCCTTAAGTGTTTGCTAAATAAGCTATTCAGTACAACTTTGCTATCCAAAAAGGCTTCTTATCCCGAACACATCTCACCCACGCACGCACGCAACTGCACGCACGCACCCACCCCCGCCCGATCCCGTCTGCCCCCCCCCCATCTACCTCCCGCCGGCGCGGCCGGCCTCCATCTCCAGCCGGCCAGCCCCCTCCTCCCACCGGCGCCCTGCATCCCGCAGATCCCGTCGCGGCTGCCCACCGCCGAGCGAGGCGACACCGGCTCCACCTCATCCGCCGCGCACGCCCGCCACCGGCTCCGCACCCTCCCTCCCCGCCTCCGGTCCCGGCTCGAGCACGCCGTCCTCCTAGTCCCGGCGAAGAAGCCGTTCCGCGCGCCTCTGCATGCCGGTGGCCAGGGCTCCGCGCGCCTCCTGGGTTCCTGGGTCGGCCGGAGCCGCGAGCAGCCGGCCACCCCATCCACACCCATGCACGACCGCAGCGGGGAGCTCCTCCGCCCCTCGTGCGGATCCCATCGGCAACCCTGCCGTCCCGCCGCTAGCTGTGGCCTTCCCCTCCCCCTATGGCTGGCTCCACGGCGACTCTCTGCCCCGCCCCTCGTGCGGATCCCATCGTTTTCGATCGATTCTTGCTGCCTCGATTTGATTCTTGCTCCTCGTTGCATCTCCCCTAGGATTCGAAGGCAAGCTGGCGAGGGACCTCAGGTCGTCTCGACTCCGCGCATCTGAACCTCCTCCGAGCAAGCGTCTGACCATCCCTCATGTATCTAGTGTCAAATGTTGTGAACTATCATATATAGATAGAGGTAAAAAATATGGGAATTTGTTATGTATAGATAATGCCTGGAGTTCTTTATTAGTTGTTGGTAAGTTCGCCTGGACGACTCCGGAAAAAATCACTTTGTTTGGTGTCGGGTGAGTGCTAAACTGCTATTGGTGTTGAACTGAACTGCTGCTCTGAACTTAGTTGCTTCTTTGTTTGGTCGTGACATGAGTTTGTCTAAACTTAAAAATAGAAATTTCACTTAGATGTTCAGAAAAAAATGTTCACCATCAAGTTTGCGAAATTAATGAAGTTCACTATGCAGCTCGAGAAATTCAGACAAATAGTCCACCTAAAATAAAATAACCTGCGAAAAAATAGGAAGTTAACTCGTGTATCTTGAGAAGTTCAGAAAAAATGATCTGACGCGAGGTTCACTTGTGAAATAGTTAGGAAGTTCACATATGCATCGCGAGAGGTTCAAAAAAATAGTCCGTCAAATAAAGTTCACTATCGAAAAAAATAGGAAGTTCACGTATATATCGAAAAAATAGGAAAAAAATCCCGAAAACAGCAGTTAGTATATTTAAAACTGCTCTCAAACCATGAAGTATTTCGAAAAATGGTCAACATGAAAAAGATGCGCAATTTCCATACCTTTTCAACGGTATATCATTTGCATCGTTTGGAAAAAGGGTTTGAAAATAACGAGAAAAACAGTGCGCGATATGAAACAAAAAATTCGCGTTAGGAAGTTCACTAACAGATAACTAGAGGTTCATTACCGTATAATTAGGAAGTTCATTATACTCTGTTTTTTGGGGCGGAAATATTATGCATATAAATCGTTCATACGAGATCCGGTTGGCCAAATCGACCGTCCACGCCTGTAGTTAAGACCGATTTGAGTCTAATTTGACTCTCTCATCCACCAATATTCTACCCGAACTCCACAACCGTGTCAATTTCAAAAACGTTATCGTGTTGTTTGCTTATCCGTTTTTTGCATTTTTAAAATTATTCATAAACGGTAAAGAATTGAGAAAAATTATCTTCACAAAAAAGTTGTGTCTCATCAATATCTTTCCAACGCCGTATCATTTGTTACGTTTCGACAAGCGGTTTGAGAGTAATTCCCAAAAAATAGTCCGCTGCAATTAAAACAGAATTGCTTATTTTAAAAACTGCTCTTAAACCGTAATGAATTTCGAAAATGACCTAGAAATAGAGAAGTTGCGCATTTTCCATAGCTTTCCAACGGTGTATCACTTGTATCAATCCGACAAACGGTTTGGAAATGGCGTCCAAAATACAGTACGGAAACGGAAAAATTCGCGAAAACATTGTATAGTATATTTGAAATTGTTTTCAAACCGTGCATAATTTCGGAAACTGACAGAAGAGTAAAAGTTGCGCAATTTCCATACCTATCCAACGGCATATTATTTGCATCCATCCGACGAGCGGTTTGAAAATGGCGCACCGAATACTGTACGAACACGGACAAAATCGTAAAATCCGTGTTTAGTATATTCGAAATTGTTTTAAAACCGTACAGAATTTGAAAACCGTCCAGAAGAGTAAAAGTTGCGCATTTACAATACGAATCCAACGACATATCGCATGCGTCATTCCGGTAAACGGTTTGAAAATGGCGGTCGAAATACTATCCGCATAAACACAGATCTGGGTGTTCCGCTGAGAAGTTCACGGTTTATTGTCTAGGAAGTTCAGAAAGTTGTTCAGAATAGTTATTCTGTACGGGAGTGCAGAATAGCTGGAATATATATATATATATATATATATATATATATATATATATATATATATATATGTGCTAGGTTGATACCTTTGCAGGTGAAGTTTGTAAGGAATGTGAGTACCACCACGGCCAAGACAATATGTCTGACACTATCATAGGCATGGCTCAGAAATACCCTGGCACCAATAACATTAATCTATTTGTTCCAAAGGGCATTTTTGGTAGCCGCCGTGAGGTTAGATGCATTTCTATTGTTTTTTATTTTTGTTTAATGCGTATATGTTTTGTCTAAAATGGTTAACAATTAATTTCAGGGAACCAAAACCGGTGCACGGTACCTTTCAGTTAGGGTGTCCCCTGTGACGAGGTACATTTTCCGGAAGGAGGATGACGCTCTTTTATCTCCTCTTGTTGAAGATGGAAAACCTGTTCAGCCTGACTGGTAAGAGAAAATAAAAGCTCTAATTTTTTGTATTTATACTTTGTGGTAACTGATGGATGCATGTGTTATTTTGCTCCTGCGTTTAGGTTCTTACCAGTTATCCCAATGGCGTTGGTCAATGGGTGCGAAGGGATCGCAACTGGTTGGAGCACAAAAGTTACAAAGTATAGTCCTTTTCAAATCATAAAACACCTGAAGCATTTCCTAGCTGGAAAAAATTCTGAACTTAAGAAGTTGATTCCATGGTACAATGGATTCAAGGTAATATGCTCCCTATTTCTTCTTCCATCATACTTAATTAAACTCTTTTCAGAGGTTTAGTCTATTTCTGTTTTAACACTGAGTTGTAGTGCACACTTCTGTACAAGTTAGATACTGACAGACACTTTCGGTAGGAACCATGGTAGGTGTTCTAAGGATATGAGAAGGATATGAGTTTACTGTTTGAATAATAATTCCAAATTTCCAATACAAGATGGAAATAGAAACTTGTCTGTTTCCAGCAGCCATGTTAGTTATTCTGCAACAAAACTGAAACCTTGACCTCCTATTCAGCATGTCAACACCCTTTGGAGCCTAGGCTCTACAGCTTCTGGGGGTAAATCAGTAGAGTGTTCAAATAGACTTACAGTGTTGCATGGCTGCTACAGAAATATAGATCCATTTGTAATCTTTTGGACAAGTATTGTTGGCATACTTTACATATGTGAATTCATATGGTATACTTACAAAGTTTCATCGAGTAGTTTTACATCTTGTGAGCTTCAGTTGGGTTTTTGATATTGTTTCTCTTCCTAATTTAACTCACCTTCTATATCTTACTGCACAGGGTGAAGTTCGCAAGCGAAAGGGGTTTGAAGGAAGTTTTGTTGTCCGTGGTGTTGTCATTGTTGAATCTCTAAAGGTTCAAATTACCGAGTTGCCTATTGAGACTAAATTTGACAAATTTAAACGTGGTCTGGATTTGCTTAAAAAAAAAGAAAAAATTAAGGTGTGTGACATAAATTTCTTCAAGCATTTCTTAAATATTGCTAATGTTTCTGAGAGCAAAATTATTTTGTACTAATGCAGAGTTATCATGAGGAACATGATGACGAAAATATAAACTTTGTGGTTGAATTTACTAAAGAACAGTTCGAAGCTGCTCAAAAACAAGGTTTTCTCAAACTTTTCAAGCTGGTCAGTACCATCAGTACTGATAATATGCACCTAATTGATGAGAAAGGGTTGCTAGCCAAGTATTCAAGCGCTGATGAAAGTAAGTTTCTCTTTCATGTTTAATTTACAAAGTTGGAATTTCCATTATTAACTATATGCTACATGTGCAGTCCTCTCCAATTTTTATGACTTCAGATTACCATTTTATGAGAAGAGAAAGGTATATAGAACCCCCTCCCCCCCCCCCCCCCCCCCCCCCCCCCCCCCCCCCTCCACAAACATTTCCATTTTTTTTATAATTGAGAATAACTTATAAGATTTATGCACAGAAAAAGATGTCAGAACAGTATAAGGAAAGGATTAAGATGCTTGAAAACATAAAGAGATATATTGTGGATTGCAATGGTGGCAAGTTTTCCATGAAGCTAAGTGAGCGCATGAATCAACTCCGTGATCTCGGATATGATTCTTTTGACAACTTCAATTACATTCGTGAGCTGAAGTTCTATGATTTGGACCCAGACAATATCAAGGAAATTGACCGTGATTGCAGTTCAATAAAGGAAGAACTTGAGAAATTAGAAATGAAAACTGCATCTGACCTTTGGATGGCTGATCTTGCAGAACTCAAGCAGAAGCTCACTGTAAGGATTACCCTATAAAAATGATTTTGTTTGCTTGACTGTTGTTCTTTTTATTTGAAAATGAAATTCTTTTCTTTTTGTCAGCTTTTTTATGCTGGAAAGATTTCTGAGGACCCGGAATTTCGTCCTCGTAAAAGGCAACGAACCGGTCCATAAGCTTACAGGTATGTTGTTGGCATGCATGTGGTGTGATACTCTGATGAATGTGATAACCAGGGAATAGTTAGTTTGCTTGATTCTAAATAAACTGGCCACCGTCCTCATGAAGTAGGCAGCGCATCTAACCCAGTTCACCAGAACGAAACAAATACAATGATGACTCGTGGCTAATTTGGTTACGGAAGGGCAAAATCCTCTTAGTAATGAAGACTCGTGTGCTGATGAAGGTAGAGGTGGAGTGCCACACATTGATGTAGGAGGAGGATGAAGAGGGAGGTAGGGGGCCTTGAGCATGGTGTCGTCAAAGTCGGTGGGGTTGCAGCAAGACCTGGCTGGACAGGTCTGTACTTGCTGAGTGAGCATTTGCATTGTGTGGCTGCTGACAAGGGAGGGGGTTGATGGAGAGCCTGTGGTTCCGATAGACGAGTGGAGGAAGATAACGGGGTCAAAGGAGGAACGAGTGAGTCGGGGTGAGGCAAGCTTGGTTCGGATAGATGGGTGTAGGAAGATGATGGGGCCAACAGAGGGACGGGTGGGGTGGTGGCCTGAGCTGAGGCATCTTTGTCGAATGTGTGACAAACAAGAGATAGCAGCAACTACCAGGGGTGTGGCACGGATGTCAGAGGTGACTGGTCAGGCGGGGCGGCTGTCCAAAGAGGAGCACTGTGCAGCCGATGAAGAGAGGGAGCGAGGAGGGTCCATAGGAGAGTGACGGGTGGTGGCGGCAAAACGGGCATAACAAGCCTTGAAACTGAGTTCTTCAGGGCAAGGATTACGAGTCGATGAGTCGTAACTTGTCGCTGGGGTACCGACAAGTAGACAAGTCGCGTGACTAGTCGAGGTTTTTGGTTTGTCGCTGGGATACCGACAAGTAGACTTGTCGAGTGACTAGTCTTGACTTGTCGAGCGACACTAAATCCTTGCTTCAGGGGACTGGTGAGGATTTCCGTAGGGCGAGAAAAAAAATACATAGTACACTCATAGGGTGAAGCATGGCGATTGTACAGTAAAATAAACATGGAGGATACATGTAGGCTGGGAGCATTTTCATTCACTTAGTTCTTGTATTGGGGGAAGGATATGCTGCACACATAAACTGTTAACAATCCGTGTCTTCCTTACTTATTTGCCTTCTCCCAACTTACACGACTGGTAACTGTTGTGCCCTTTCATTTTTCAGATATCACTGCTGTTCTTCGGTAAGCAGTAACTGAAGAGCCACTGACTGGGGAATCAAATTGAAGTCGGGTTACTAAATGCAGACGGCATTGCTCCCACCACAAGGAGACAAGGAAGGCTAATCCATTGCTCTTTCATGTTGTGTTGTGAAACGAAGAGCCTTCATTCGATCCTAAACTTGAATGAAACCTCGTGGTGCTAATTTGGCACCATTTTGGTGGCACAGATGATTGGGTTCTCAATAGATTATAAATTCTGCTGACATTCATTTCTAACACTAGGATATTTCTTTGTGCCATTCTGTGTTTGCCTCCGCTGAAGAGATGTACTCCCGGGGTCTCTGCAGTGCGCCCCTATGACGTGCTGCATGCGTTTTGTTGGAGCATTGTGTTGGTCGATCTTTGATGATCCAATCCTGCGCAACTGTCAGTACCGGAAGCGATAATAAAAGTTGGAATGCTGTCACTAGAACGGACCACACAAAAAGTGGTAATCTAAAAACAAAATAAAAGGAGGGAATAATACACGATACAAATTGTATTTAGCCAACGATACACACATTAACAACATATCGCAACAATACAGGAATCTTCAGTGGACAGTAGTAATATACGGTGCTAACAACAAGTAATAAGCAATAGATAGATGATTCAAAACAAAGCACAGATAACAAGTTCGGCATAACAACCAATAATAACAGGACATGGTGTTCAGAACGATGCACTCGTAACAAACTTCGTATAATTAAAACAGATTGCAGAGCTAACTGCAAGTATACCCGACTATCATATTTGTTGCAAGTTTCTCGGCTCCGCAGCACTTTGCCTGTCGCTGTCTTCCTTTCCGAGCCTACCCGACCACTCTATCGCATACGTGGCCCTTTTCTGTCCAAACACGTCATCGGGCTGGAGGTGGGCTTTTGTAGACCTTGAAAAGCCTCATTATAACCCTGAAAAACTTGTTTTAGCAGCCCTGTGTAGCCCATTTCGCTGCCTCCTTCGTCACTCTATCGAACGCTTGCTGCTTGCAACTGAAAATGACAACCTGCACTTGTATTTAACGGGGACTCATATCACATATGCTAACTTGATGGAGTTTTATCGATCAGGAAGTACAAAATTTGGATTTAACTCAAATCATCTTACAGTAATCCATAATCCGTCTGAACCACACTGGTTCATCCAAAGGTCGGAGATCCAATCACAAGAAAAAGGAAAGAAATAGATAAATTGCAATATACTCCCCAACGGAACAACACATTTAAGTGCAAAAAGGAAGACAACAAATTTCATTGTTTAGAAAAAACACAAAATTTCAGTTGCGAATCAGCGAGAATGAGAAAGAAGAGCAGAAATTGTTCTTGGTGCTCCAATTGTCAGCGGTCAGGGTCACCTCCGCCGGCGTCGGCGGCCATGCACTGATAGGGATGGCAATGGGTACCCTGTGCCCGCGTACCCTGCGGGTAAAAACCCTATTAGGGTAAGGGTTTGGGACTAAAAAATACCCCATGGGTATATAAATAGGGAAATCTTGTGCCCATCGGTCAGAGCGGGTACGGGCATGGGATTGCATAACCCATACCCGCGTGCCCTGGTACCCATATAAATTCTATCAAGGGACTTAGTTTAATTAAACTAACCTAATTTTCTAATCCCGCATAGGCAGTAGGCGGTTCAACTCAAGGTGAGCCTGATCGATGATGTGTCACAGATTTTTTTCCTATTGCTGGATTGCTCGAGTTTATTTTGGTTGAACTTGTTATAGTGTCAACACTTTATTGTAATGCTTATTTTATGGCCTTATGTATGGTTTAAATTATTTCTATATTGTTGTTAGCCAAAGTCCTACTCCGCCCGAGCATGCCTGACCAAGACAATTTATAGTATAAGGAGCAAATCCCAATAAAAATGAAGCAAAAACTGCTAATCAAGCTGCTAGCTCAATATATGAGGAGAATGGTATAAATGGAGATAAGGAGCAGAGAGGCAGAGCAAGGGGAGGCACGAATTAGATTAAACCGGCCCTCGAACAAGACGACCTGCGTGAGAAGATAACAAAATGCTTTATCCAGCGGGCTCTCTCCTCTCATGTCAAGGCTGACCTGCTTAGCCACGGGAATCTCATCTCCGACGCTGAAAGAACGTATGGTCGACTAGAGGGGGGGTGAATAGGCGACTACAAATTTTAATTTTTTTCTTTTAATTAGGGATTTAACAAAGTAAGTGCAAGTTATCTAGATGTGCAACTAGATGAACAACCCTAAGTGATAAGATACAAGGAACAAGTAAATGTGCAACAGAAAAGGATAGAAGTCACCGCAAATGGACACGAGGAAATGATTCCCGTAGTTCCTTCCCAAGGGAAGTACATATACGTTGGAAAGGTGTAGAGGCTCCTTGGCACTCCTACAAGCACGTCCGTGCTCACCCTATTCTCCGTGTGCTACTCCCGTGAGGGAATAGCTTTTTCCACTATGAGGTCAACTTGAAGGCGTTGACCAAACCTTTACACCAAGGTTGGGGCTCTCCACAATGAGTTGGACACTCCCAACAATGTCCCGGAGCTTCTCACAAACTATGAAGCACCGAAACCCGCACATGCTCCTAGAGTTCCCAAGAAACCCTAAGAGCCTACAAGATCCAAGATCCACTAGCAAATAGTGGGGGGGATTCGAAATTCCTTTAGTGGAAGGCTAGATCTAGGTCTCCTACTTCACTCCTCAAAAGATCAACGAAGTTGGGGCAAGGGAGTGGGAGATCTAGGCGATTTTAGCTTGGGCTTAATAATGGAGGAGAGAGAGTAAACTTGAGCTAGAGCCTTAAAGGCAAGGGAGGGAGAAGCCCTCCTTTTATAGTCCTCTCCTTCAAAGAGGGCCGTTGGCTGCCCTGCTGCTCCACTGCAGCGGTACTACCGCCGCTCCTGGCGGTAGTGCCGCTGTAGTCTTCGATCTTCAACGGCTCATTTTCTGACAAGGGGGGGGGGGGGGGGAATCATCCCGCAGCTGCAGTACTACCGCTGGGGAAAAACAGAGGCCCTCCTGGCGGCAGTGCTGCCGACACTGCCAGCCCCAGGAGAGGGCTCATAAGCCCCAGCAGCGGTACTGCCGCTGAAAGCGGCGGTACCCCCGCTGATGGCTCACAAAGCGCCTCCCGGGCGGTAGTGCTGACGGCACTGCCAGCCCCAGGGGAGGGCTCATAAGCCCCACAGCGGTACTGCCACCGGAGGCGGCGGTACTGCCGCTGATGGCTCACAGAGCGTCTCCCAGGCGGCACTGCTGGCGGTACCGGACTGCCCAGGGAGGGTAAACAGCCTAGGAAGAGCGGTACTGCCGCCACATGTAGTTTTACCTGCGTAAAAAACTGCAAGAGCTCACAAAATAATATTAGATTTAATTATTATGTTGTCATTAATACCAAAACATATTACGGGGCTAGATGCACTTTCAATCTCCTCCTTTTTGGGGTTGATGACAACATAATAATTTAGCAAGATCTGTGACGAAAATTCTCATGACGATGTCGTAACGTCACAAAATATTGTAATGGATGACGTTTCTCCCCTAGCGTCATGGATTTCCAAAAGTTTGTGGCGGTCACATAATCACCGTCACACATTAGTATATTCTGTAACATCAAACTAGTGGGAGAACCTTCGAGGTGGGATCCACATGTCAGGAATAAATAAAGGAAAATGGACCGTTCGGATAATACAACATATGTCAAAAAGAAATAAGAAAGATCAATATAAAAAAATAGCTCGTCCACTAGTCAAAACTACGCCATATCGATCTCATAAAAAAACTACGCCATATCGGTCTAGAAAAGCCACATAGTACGGCATGTGGACGTACCATGGTACCAGTATACCAATATTATTTGTTACTCATCGTATGGAAAAAAAAAGGCGACTAAAAAGCTCATCCTTCGCGCAGGATCAATCCGAATGTGTATGCATACCATATTTTGAAGCTGATCAAATAGTGTTAATTTGATTACATTTTGTTATAATTAAAAAGGATTTCAATACCACGCTATATTTTACGCCTTTCGTGTTAATGGTCGGATCACCGAGCTTTTGATTTTTTAATGTCATTTACAATTTATTAAATGAAATGTATTTAACAGAAAAATAATTTTCCCTCCACCGACGTAACTATTCCCGCTAGTTTCCTCGAAACTTAATTTCGCGTGTTTACCACAAATACCTTTTTCGCTCCACCAAAAACATATTTCCTGTTACGAAATATCTGATCATTATCTTTGGAGGCCAAATATTATCCTTACTTTTTCTTGGATGCCAAGGGAACGTACTCCTTGTTGGCCAAGGGAAACTTGATAAGCTTGCTAGCTTCCTTGGATGCTAAGGATCCATACCCTCTTGCTAGGCAAGACAACGTGATCAGCTTTTTATGTGGTCTGTATATCTAAACTGTCCATGGTGTGAGGCTATAAATACTCCCTCCGTTCCAAAATAGATGACTTTTATTTGTTTACATACGGATGTATTTAGACATATTTTAGTATGTAGATACATCTATATGTAGATAAATGGAAGTCAAGTATTTTAGAACAGAGTGAGTAGAAGACTTGAGAGAGAGCTAGCTACATAGATGAGCTGATCAGTTTGTTATACGCGTAAGAAACAACGTAATAAAGAGCTAGCAGCCTTCTCTCATATTTCGTGTCTTTTTTGATCTGGTCTTTGTGCCCCTTGTGTATGTGGTGATTGAAAGCAAGCATGGAACAACGTCGTTTCTCAACATTTCCCTCCATTTCTCCAAAATTTTGGCCGTACCCCACCCTATGGCCCCACCGGTCGGTCACTACCGCGAAGCTATGGTCCTCTCCCCATTTTCCTGCTTCTCTTCCTCTTCCCCACTTCTCGCCATCGATCAGATCGGAGGAGGAGCCCTCCAATCCAACCACCCCAAACTGCTACAACGCGGCGGCCGCCGTCCTCTCCTCCGATCCACCCCGCCCCAACTTGTTGTTGCGCCGCCAGCGACCTCACCTACGAACCACCCGCCCTATCTCGTTGCATCGGCCGCCGCCGATCTAACCTGCGGGAACGAAGCAGCCCACCTCACCTGGGACATCCTCCTCCGCGCCCCATCCCTGCTGAACTCCCAAAAGCGTGTCCCTGTGCCCCTTCCCAACGTCATCCGGATCGCCTCTGCTTCGACAAAATCTGTTCGATGACAGGTATCGATTTGCCTGGACGAGTCACTCTGAGGTTACTAGTGTGGACTTGGTAATGGCTTAATCACTGTGAGATTAGTACTAGTTAGTAATTTGATTCCTGTGCGTTCTGGCAGACTGTAACTCTTGATATTATTACTGAAACTAAGCTATACTATAGTATCATATACAGTGTGCTACTCTAGTATCTGGTTACTTGCGAGTTCACATCTTGCAAATTTGTTCACTAGTAAATTCGCCTTCTGCTGCAATCGGCCAATAATCTTGCTGTGGCTCAGTGATTTGCCTAGATTAATTACTCGGAGGTTGTGACCGTGTGTACTTGCTAATAGCTTATTTCACAGTGATATTAGTACTAGTCATTAGTTTTCGTTTTTATTTGTATGTGTTGTCTACCAAAAAATGTTTTGGTTCACTCTAGTATCTGGTTATCTGCTAGTTACTACAAACATGTCAAATCATCTTAATTTTGACTACCATTAATCTCCAACTTTACTAGCTGATTTACTAATTGCACAATCCTGCTAATGGTTTAATTTAACTAATTCCCCTCATCTGGGAAATGGTAAACGATGCATCCCTTAAACTCCAAATATTCATATATGATATAAATAGTTTGCCGGTGATATTTGAATTTCCTTTCAGACCTAAGTAACTTTGTCTAAATTATGTTTATTGCAGTTCCCCTTTCCATTGGGTTACCTGTATGCAGATCCTGAGCTCAAGGTACTAATTCGTATGCTCATGCATTAGTATACCTATTGGATACTGTTAAATGTATGCTAGAGATTATAATAACCTGATATATGGAAATAGTGATGTGCATTCCCAATGTTGTTAAACTTAATAGCATCTCCTTGCCGGTGGCTGTATGCCTGTATTACACTAACAGGATCGACCCCACAAATTGTGTTGGTTCATAAATTGTTTAATTTTTCTGATCAGACAATTCGATCCGTATCTTTTTTGCTTGAAGTAGTATCAATGTTTAAAGCTTCTGCATGGTAATGACCTAGTAGGTAGCAACCTGCTTTTACTCCTGTACTACATGGTTCCTTCATTCCTGTCTAGTTTTGTTTTGTATCCATTTGATCTTCTGTGACTCATAAGTAACTAGGAGTTCATAAGCCAAACTTTCCTAGGAAGAAAATGAAGGCACGTTACCTACCTGAGGAGATTTAACTGAAAACTGCAAAAGGTAGGTCCTCTTTAACTGAAAATTGCACCTTTGGTTGCCTGCTCTATGTTTTGCCTTTTCTTTGGATATGCTATCGATTAGAGACGCAAAAATGGGAGATTGATCTAGCTAGCTATCGGTGCTTGCTTATGGACTAGCTGCATGCCTCGCGAGGCATGCGTGCCGTTTCCAATGGCGAGACACATTGTAAAGCGTGACAACATACTTTCTGTTTTTATAACTATTCGATGCTACTGATAATCTTCGATGCTACTGATAATCTTTAATACCTAATAATAAAGAAAGAGTTGCTTCTCCCAAATTTTTCGTCCAACTCTCTTAATGCCCTTATATTCAAGCGAAATTACAGACACTGCCACCCTTAATAAGTTAAAAAACAGTTCGCCACCCAGGGAAACCCCTTCCACGTCATGTGAACCCTCACGCTCGGGCATCCTCTAGATCGCTTTTGGCGAGGCATCCGGCGACATCTTGGAGAGTTGGAGCTAGGTAGTGCCCCGCAGCTCCAAGCGAACGCTCGGCCGAGGCAGATCTCCGTGGGAAATTTAGGAGACCAACATGATGTGAAAAAACGGAATCCAGATAGATGGCTGCTACCCCTGAATCAGTACATAAGATTGAAGAAGAAGACTACATCGGAGTTCATGTAAGCTTACTAGGCTATGCCGTGCTCGCACGTCTAAGATAAGGAGCGGAGAAAACACTTGATTCCTCAACCCAGCTCATTATCTACCCCTCTCTCCCGCGTACAGACGAAGTCGCCGGCGCTGCCGTTTCATTGCGCTGGCGCTTCCGCCGTCCCCGAGACTAACCGAGCACGTAATCGCCTCTCTATCGTCACGCAGCTCCTCCGTTCCAAAGGAATCGAGCCGGACGCATGGAATCGACGACATCGTCATCTTCCTCCGCTCCGGTTGGTCATCGTTGTCGACGTTGCCCTCTTCTCAGTCTATACCTGCCTCGGCTGAGCAATTTTTCTGCACGAGCGTGAGCTCCTGGTCTCTTTTCCCTCTTTCATGTGCTCTGGCGTGAGACGTATCGTGGTCGCTGTCCGCCTGCTACTGTGGTCGCCGTCGGTCAGGCGGCCATAGGTCCTCGCACGACCTCCTACGGACGCGGCGCGACCCAGTGAACCCAAATTGCCAAACACCAGGGCACTTGCTCCCCTGTGGCCCGCGCCCGGCCGGCCGGCGACGCGTACTCCACGACCTTTTCGAAAGTGTACAAGTCCTAGCTATAGCTTTTTCTTTTCTTTTCTTTCTTCTGAACTTGGCTCGCTTGTTCGGTCATTGCAGTTAGAATGCATGAACTGGTGACACATAGCTGGGACAAGCACAGGCACATTGAGATCCAGCAGCAATCTCCAACGGCAGGTGCCAACAAGCGTGACTCATAGGCTATGCGTGGAGCAGGGCACTTCACCGCGTCCACACTTTCTATCTGCAACAAGCAAATTGTTCATGCATATGTGTTTTTCCGGTGACATGAACACAAAAAATAAATCGAACGGAAAATCAAGCTTAACTTCACTCAGTCTAGAGAAGGAAGGCAAGGGATGATATAATGAAAATATGAAAAGAAAAGGTAGTTTTCTTTGGGCTAACAAGTTGTTACTCAGATTAAGCACCAGTGCTGTCGTCTTGACTCAAAAGAGTGTACAATAACATATTAGTAAGACCATGTTTTTGGTGCGTATATGCATCGCCATCGAGTATCCCTCTACAAGTTTTTCAAATTTACATAATGATAATGCATAGAAAAACTTAATGAGGGGCGTGGCGACGCAGGGCATATTTACTATAGAAAATCATTAAATATTAATGCTAAGGACGAAATGATGCTAGAGTTACACTACACGGGACAATTAACTTTATGCAAAACTTTGTCCATGTCTACGATTTTTACCCCCGTTGCAAAACTTTGGCCATGTCTACGATTTTTACTCCCGTTGCAACGCACGGGCATGTTTGCTAGTAATACTAATATTCATTTGCTTCATATAGTAAATTTGTGCAATGAACAAGGGAGTATCGAGAAGTTGTCAAGCATCAACAAACTACTTGCTCTTGGTCCTATCCTTCCCATTTCCACCAACTTGTAAGAGCAACTCCAGCCGCTCCCCCAAGAGCCCCCAGGACCATTTTTTTTACGCCGGCGGCCCAATTTCGTCGTAGTCGCCCCAAAGCCCCCCCCCCCCCCCAAGCCTCGTTTTTCGCCGGTTTCGGCCCAAAATTTATCCGCCGTCCCAGGCCGAACCTAGTTGGTGAAACCGCGCGAAGCTTCTTGTGGGCCCGCCCTGTCATGGACTCACCACTTCGTCGTCCTCATCGCCTCGTCTCCCGCGTCTCATTAGTGCTTTGCCGCCGGTCAGCCGTACCACCGTCGCGTCAAATCGGCCACGGCGCGCCACACTTACTGCCTCGCCGCTATTTATTACCGCGCCTCACTGCCGGGATCCCCACGCTTCTCATTCACCGTACTCGCCCACCTCCCACGAACACCTCCTCCCCCACGATCCCCACGAGCAAATGGCGGAGCGCTTCCCCGGCGACGGCGCGGCAGCCAATGGCTTCGGACGCCATTGGCTCCGTGACGACGAGGCCCGCCTCCTCTTCGAGGCAGGGTACCCCATGCCACCGGACATGCGCGCGCCCAGCGCATGGCGGCTGAGCCAGATGGAGCTCCCCGTGCCCCCATCCCCACCGGCGAGGACAGGATGGCGGAGATCTATGCGCTCCGTGACGCCGGAGCAGTGGGAGAACCCGGTCTGGGACGCGGAGAACAACGTGTCCTGGAACGCGTTCTTCACCGAGCAGCCCCCCCCCCCCCCCCCCCCGCCCGAGGCGGCGGCGGCGCCAGCGTGCGGCAACTCCGACGGCCGGAAGGCCTGGTGGAGTGTGCCCGGGCGCACGCTCCCGTTCGTCCTCGACCACATTGAGGCCGGCAACAACCCGCCGCTGCAGCTGCCGTCGCGGACGGCCTTCCGCCGCCGCTCCTGGATGCCGCGGAGGATGGGCGGCGATTCCTCCTCCTCTTCGTCCTCGCGCTCAGCCGGCTCGGCGCCGGCGACACCGCTCGTCCGCGTGAAGGAGGAGCCCAGGGACGCGCCTCCGCGTGGGCGGAGCCGCGGCATCGTCATCAACGAGTCGGCGCCGCGCAGCTCCTCCCGCCTGGTCAAGCCCAAGCTTGAGCCCGGCACCGCCCTGTTCGAACAAATATCGTCTAAGTTTGAACAAATTTCATGTAAGTTCGTTAAATTTTATTTTTCTGTAATAATTTTTTTCATTCGGCCTGGGGCCGCGGCTGGGAATCGGGGCGCCCCCAGGCTGATTTTTTTCGCCGGTGCCCCCCAGCAGGACCAAAAAAACGCCGGTAATTCGGCCTAGGAGCCAACGGCTGGAGTTGCTCTAAGTATTTCTACCTAACTCATTTGTAATGCATTGTGGTCCCATGTCTAGCACGACACATATGGAATACTAATTGCATGAATTTGTACATCTTGTAGAAAAAAGACAAGTACAGCAATGAGGATCCTAGTCTAGTTGACTTTTTCAAAGAGACCCATACCAAAAGAAAGACTGGATGCATGAGTGTGGCTGCACTTAATGCTTATGTGAGATTTCTTTCTCTATTTCAGTGACTTGCCTGATGTGTTGCTGGTTATATTGATGTTGGCTGCTTGCTGTGATGCTGGATGTATTGTTGTTGGCTGATTGTTGTGATCTTGTGTGCTTGCTATGTTGCTAGCTTCCATGCTTTATTGTTACTGTCTATTGCCTAATTACTTAATGACTTTCTGTTGTTTGTTTTTTGCTTTATGAATGTCTCTCTAACCCGAGAAACTATGCTTTCTTCTACAGACTGCCATGACAAATAACAAAAGTGAAGCACAGCCAGAATATGGGCAGCCAGTGCTTGATACATAGATTGTTTCTGAAGTTCTAAAGGAGCACACAGCCCCTCAAGCACCTTGCTTTCCAGCATGGGGTACCAATCAGTATGTGGGAGGTCTAGGACCTCTGCTTCCGGAGTTAGAAGAAAGAGTTGAACGACAGTAGAGAGACAATACATGCAAATGAGATGTGCCAGCAACAGTTACATGAGATAGCTAAAGTCTAAGAGGTTGCACTTGAAGAGATGCAAAGGAAGCAACAAAAGTAATTGGAAGTTGTGAAGAAGAGCCAGGAAGAAAGATGAAATCCTATGAAAAGACGCAAGAAGAAATGGACAACATTATCAGTTTCCGCTTACGAAAACAAATATATGCTCCTAGAGTTTCTTTGCCCTGGCCAGTGGCTCGTTCGACGACGCTGAATAACTACGTGGGGGCTCCTCCACCGTGAGGTCAATGAAGCTACCCCAGCTCCACGCGTTGGGAACAGATCCTCCCGGGTCTCTGTCGACGTCAGGTTGATTGAGCTACCCCCAGCTACATGCATTGTGGACAACACCTCCTCCGACTCCGATAACGTGAGGTCCACAAAGGTAACCCATGCCCAATTTCCGATAATGGCTTCCATGTTGTGTGCCATTGTACATATGCTAGAAAACTTACGGCCATGAGCAGTCAAAGAAATTGATTGTCAAGCCGAGAAGGAGGCAAAACGGCGGGAACACCATGGTATTTCATACTAGTGTCTTTCGAAAGAGGCGGGAAGACGAAATAATATATAAACGACTACATTTCAAAAATCATGTGTGATACTTCTTATGAATGCAAATGGTTAGGCTAAATCACGTGTGATATATGGCACATGGTTCAAAAAATAAACTGTATGTGAAGTATTCGTCTTGGAACGCCCTCAAAAGCGTCACACACGGCTCACTTCACGAAAGACAAGACTATATCCGTGTGTGACCAGTTTGGCTCTTGCCCAGGTGATCGTGCACACGACTACCGGGCGACACATTAACTCTAGGTGGGTCCCACGTTATCCATTGCCCTTTCCTCTCCCCGTTGCTTCACAATTTCCTCTACGGCATGGCTCTCTCTTCCCTCTCCCACCACCCATGAATCGAGCCAGCGTCGGCAACGCCGCGCTGACCGCCAGGGAGACACGATAGAGAAGGTGGTGGTGAGGATGGTGCGAGCCGGCGGCGAGGAATATACTTAACTGGAGGGTGTGGGGGGTGCGTCGGTCGGATCTTAGAGGGGATGGCCGAGGCTGCGGCAGTTAGGCGGAGGGAGACACCGGGGCAGAGTGGGGGCGGCAAGGCGATGCAGCAGCATGTGATACGTGTCAAACGTATCTATAATTTTTGAGTGATTTATGCTAATTTTGTGATGTTGTCACATATTTCTATTATCATATCACATCATTTTTATGCATTTTGTTGGACTAACCTATTGAAAAGATGTCCAGTGTCAGTTCCCTGTTTTTGCTATTTTTGTATTTTAGAAAATCACTTTTGGAAATATTCTCGGAATTGGATGAAAATTTACGGGGAATTTTTATGCGAAGGAATACACCACCATGTCGAAGGGCGACCTGGGGGGCCACCCAGGGGCCAGGGACGGCCCCACCAGGAGGCGCGGGTGGGACCCGCCCCTGCTCCCTAGGCACCTCCTCGGTCCCCTCCGACGCCTATAAAATCCCATAATCCCTAATTTTGACGGCGCGGCCATTATTTTTCACAGAAGACATCCCGATGCGCCGTCACCTCAAACCCTAGTTCGGGGGTCAATCTGAAGCAGATCCCGGCACCCTACCGGAGGGGAGATCGATCCCGGAGGGCTCTTCATCGCCATGCCTTCCTCCGGGATGATTTGTGAGTAGTCCCACCTTGGACCTTGGGTCCATGACAGTAGCTAAATGGTAGTCTCTCTCTTGTGCTTCATGTTTATGATTTTGTGAGCGGGCTAACATGATCAAGATCGACTATTGTAATACTATGTGAAGTGTTTGCTGGGATCCGATGGATTATAAAGTTATGATCAGATTGTGCATAATTTTTATATGTTGATTTATGTTCTTGCATGTTCTCCGATGTGCGTAGTTATTTTGGCCAAGTGATTGTGTGTATCTGCAAGAGAGAGTATTTATGCTAGATAGTGGGTTCATGCCCCCTCTTGTTCTTGGGCACGAGTGACAGAAACGTCTAAGGACGAGGATGTGTTGTTGTTAATAAGGATAAAACAGCGATGTTAATGTCTCTTTTGATATTAGTATTGTTTACTTCATGTATTTTACTTAATGCAAATGTTTGTTGCTTGCAACTTAATACCGATGGGTGACAGGCTGGATAGCGATCCCACGGTGGACTTTTTAGAAAAAGATGTAGTTGGACTCAACGGTCTTTGTTCATTGTCGTGATGCCTCCATAAATATTATCTTGTTCACTTTGTCATAGCTAAATTAACTTTGTGTTATAATCTTGTCAATTGCCCAGCTATAATTTGTTTACCCGTCATATGATCGTTCCATTTACTTGAGAGACTCCACTAGTGAACCCATGGTCCCCGGTCCATCTTTTTACATTAATTACAATCTTTATTCATCACTTTTCATCATCATTACCCTACTGGTCACTTTTCATATTTTATCTATTTCACTATACAATTAATCGTTTTATTTTCTGCGAGACCGGAAAGATTGACAACCTTTCCGCTGTTGGGGGCAAAGTATTTGGTTGAGTGTGTGCAGGTCCACGTCTATTGAAGATTAAGCGCCAGAGATTTTCAATATTCACTTTGTTGTTGATTTCAAAGTCCTACTGGTTCGATAAAGCTCGATTCGTTAAACGAGAGAAAACTGCTACTAGCTGCAATTCCGCCTTCGCTTGGGGCACCACCCAACTCTTTCCAATACACCATCAGCGTGCCAGCCGTCGCAGGTGGGGAGGCCGGCGTTCCGGCCGGTGCCGGCGGCGGCGGAGCTCTATTCTTCTCTCCTCTCCGGCGGCGGTGCCCCTTCGTTCCGACAAGGAATCGCACCCGTGGGCTGTCGGAATTTCGACCTCGGTAAGCTAGCTAGCAGCGCTCGTGTGTGACCGGGGTTTTAATTATCCAATCTGTGCTAGTGTCTGACACTAAAAATATGTTTAGATATATTCAAGTCAGCAACAATTAATATTTATATGGATCTGATGAAGTATTTTTTTAATTTCAACGAACCGACCGACATGCCATGTACGTACGTTGCTTGCTCGTACCGTATCAATGCGTCGTCAACATTGGATCCGTGGACATCCCAAAAAGAAAGAAAAATGGATGATGAAATATTTCACACGCGCTTCCTTTCTCCTCCGGCTTTTCCTTCGTCAATATCGATCATTCCCACAGAAAATTTCTTACGCCTCACGTTTAGCTGTCCTCCATGTTATCCTTGTTCATACTTCATAGTCAGCTCCTGCGCGCCGCACACAGCATGCATGGCACCAGGTAATAAGTCAGCTCAAGTTTATCTTTGTCATCTCTCATCTGCGCGCCGCACACAGCAAAATAAAACCTGCGTAACTGCACCAGCTGATAAGTCAATTAATTACAGCTAGTAGATGATATCGCTGTATAATCGATCTATAAATACTTGTTTCGATCTAGCTAATTCTTCACACCAAGCAGCTAGCTAGCCTGTAGTAGTTCACAAGAAATTGTCCATACCAATGGCGCTCGCCCGCCGTCAGCCAGCCTCCCTCCTACTCCTCCTTGCGGCACTCCTAACCTTCCTCGCCGCCCGGCCGCGGCCACGGGGAAGACCGGGCAAGTCGCCGTGTTCTGGGGCCGGAACAAGAACGAGGGCTCCCTGCGCGAGGCCTGCGACTCCGGCACGTACACCATCGCCATCATCTCCTTCCTCGACGCCTTCGGCCACGGCAACCACCACCTGGACCTCTCCGGCCACGACGTCTCCCGCGTAGGCGCCGACATCAAGCACTGCCAGTCCAAGGGCATCCTCGTCTTCCTCTCCATCGGCGGCTTCGGCAGGCAGTACTTCATGCCCAGCCACAAAGCGGCGGCGGCCGTGGCCGACTACATCTGGAACGCCTACATGCTCGGCACGCGCAAGGGCGTCTACCGCCCCTTCGGCGACGCCTACGTCGACGGCATCGACTTCTTCATCGAAAACAGCGCGCCGGACAACTACGACGAGCTGGCCAGGCGGCTGTGGAGCTACAACAAGGGCTACCGCGCCAGGACGCCGGTGCAGCTGACCGCAACGCCGCGGTGCGGGTACCCGGACCGGCGCCTGGCGCGGGCGCTCGCCACGGGGCTCTTCACACGCATCTTCGTCAGGTTCTACGACGACCCCCACTGCGCCGCCAACTGGCAGCAGGAGTGGGACAATTGGACGGCGGCGTTTGGGACGTCGGCGGAAATCTACTTGGGGCTGCCGGCGTCGGAGAAGAAGGTCGGGTACGTGCACCCGAAGAATCTTTACTACGGTGTTATCCCGGTGGTGCAGAAGGCAGCCAACTACGGCGGCATCATGATCTGGGAACGCTACGACGACAAGCGCACCGGCTACAGCAGCTACGCCATCAATTGGGCTTGAGCCTCTCCTTAGCTGCATCTACTATTGCCATGTGTTGTGTGTGTGTGTGTGTGTGTGTGAATTTGTTGTATACTCCACTCTGCATGCATGTGTGTGTTTATCTTATGGTAACTAGCTAGAATAATGTGAGGCCTCTGAAGTGAAGGATTAAAATGGTTGTCTATCTACTATTATAAAGATCTACCTACTACTACTATCAGTGAAGGAGTATATTATCAAATGTCTTTACATTAGAGCACCTCCAACTGCAAAGTCAAATTTCATCCCCTATCTATCCGTGGATACAGTCACAACACGGACAAATCCTAAATGTGTCCTTCTCCCAGACGTTATCCTCAAACCCCACTCCTCAAACCATACAAAAGTCATGATCGTAGATCATCAACCAACATTTAACGTAGATCACTTCCGCAACATAGTTCAGACGGACACAAACTAAACTGATGAACAAAGTTCAGACGAACATACAAATATACACACCAAACAGCTACAAATGGACCGGAGCTTCACTTCACTGTAGCGCATTGCCCTTCCCTTGGCGTCTCTGGCGGGGCGGTCACGCCGTTCGAAGATGCTGTTGGGGCGGACCTAGAAAAAAGTTTGACCGGGGGCACTACTTCTATGAATTTCACAGTCTGAATTTTTTTTCATCAAAATGTGATACAAATGGAATTCAAAATTTTCATTGGGGCCAATGCCCCCATTGGGTTGTACTTGGGTCCTCCCCTAATGCCGTACAGATCTACAACGGAGCAGGAGGGCCGGAAGTACCGTCGTCGCTGCTACGACGCGATGCGGGGATCTGGACGGCGCGGTCCTGCTCGCTGGCGAGGTGGGGCGGAAGCATAGCCCTTCGCCACCTCCTTCTTCTATACGGCGATGACGGCCTCCAACATAGCCTTGTTTTTTAGGGGGCGGTGCCGGGCGGCCGTCTCTGCGGAGGTCTTGGAAAGACCTCTGGGAGGATCGATTTGAGCGCATCAGCTGCCAATGCCCGATGCGCCGCGTCGATGTCCATGTTTTGGAGGGGTTGATATGCCCGCGCCTCCGATTCTGGCGTCCATGTAGACAGGCTCAGAACGTAACAACCGCCAACTGTCGGCCCCATCCGGCAACATCCTCCAGCATTGTGGAGCTTGCACAAGTGGCGACTGGGCCGTCGCATGTCCGGCGCCACAGACCTGAGGCCCGCGTGGGCATGGAAGATGGTGTCGATGCATACCAGCTGGAGATCTGAGCGACGCGTGCGTGGACCACCAGCTGCATTGGCCCTGGCTAGCCACCGGCGCCAAGCTGGATCTGCCACCATCACTGTCCTTGAGCGACTGCTCGATGCATATGCGGACGACCATCTCCTCGTCATCGTAGATAGGGAGGGGAGGGGATCCTAACAAAGCCGCCGTATCCGAAAGCTCTCCAAGAAGTTATCCCAGTCAACATCACGGTCATCACCGGCCATTGGAGAGTACGAGGGCATGAGGACATGAGGAATGGAGGGGAACAGACGGGGAAGCGGAGTGGACTGTGGCAGTGAGTTAGGGTTTGGTCGGTGGGTTGGGTTTATGTGGGGACGGTGGCGAGCCCTACTGGGCCATCCAACATGACGGATGCGTCCGGGCGTGCCCGGACATCCCCAAAACCGCCCCACATATAGGCTGGATATGGAGGTTGCCGGACAGTCCAGACATATGAGTTCGGTTTGTGATGGCCGGTTGGGTCTAGGTTTTTTGTCCCGGCTGTCCGCCCGGACATTTGGACGGGATATGGGGGCCTGATTTTTGGAGATGCTCTTATTAGTACAATACCGCAATGCCACATTAGGGCACCATAAAGGGGAACCTCAAACCCTTATAATTTGAATAATTTTTTTGTTTCTGTTCGTGGACAGAACAAAAATTCTAAATAAACCTCTCAAATACTTGCCATTTCTTCATTTATATATATATCCAGACACCTCTAAAACAAGATTAATTTGAGAGTCCTCACGTAAAACTATATCTTTTCATTCCGTTAGCATAAATCTACATGTAGGCGATGGTGCTACCACATAATGGTTGCGGTGCTACCATCGGTGGAGGAAGACCAATGCTAATGCGAAGCTTCATCGTCGGTGCTACAAACTTATCGGCGGGGACAGTTGCATTGCATCTCCAGCGAAAGGCAGTGATGGTCAGAGCTCATAATGACGTGTCGTGCCCAGGAGCTTTCCAGTGACGCAAGCGTTTTCGCTCGCCAGCGCATGTGGATTTATTTTGCGAGCCACAAGAGAGTGGGATGTGCCATGAGGTTCAACCACACCGACACTCAGCGAGGTCCTCAAATAATAGATTAAATGGTGTGGGCATTTTTAAGAGATACTATGAATTACACCGCTATCATAATTACCTTGAGATGAAAAAACAAATGGAAGAAACAGCCAATTAAATCTGAACTTGTATACTTAATTGTCTAATTATTCCTTTACCTGTCTCACTTTTTATTCTTGCTGGCACAAACCATTGTACACCGACCACAATTTGTTACTCTATTTAATTAGTACTCATTCCTTCTCAAAATAGGATGCTTATATTTTTTTTTTCAAAGTTTGACCAACTATATTGATAAGAATATCAACATATCTACAATATCAAATACACATAATATAAAAGTATATTTCATGATGGTTCTAACAATATTGATTTGGGATTATAAATGTCGACACTTTTTTCTTTATAGTTTGTCAAATTTAAAACTTTTGACTTTTTGACTAAAAATTATTTTGGAAAGGAGGGAGAGTCACTTGAGATGAAAAACACAAATGCAAGAAACGAAACGGAACAGAACCTGTATAATGAACCGGTGCGACGCCGTAGTAGATGTTCTTGGGGTGTATCCACTGGTGCGAATTCTTGTCCGCCGTGAGCCCGATGTAGAACCGGGTCGCCGGGTACGCCGCCGTCCAGTTGTCCCACGAGGTCTCCCACGGCCCATACACGTTACACGCCTTGTCGTCCTCCTCGTAGATCCTCATGTGCACGCGCTCGAAGATCCTTGTCGCCACCGCCCGTCCCACGTGCGCCACCGGCGGGTACGCGCACCGGACCGTCGCCGTCAGGTGCAGCGGCTTGCCCGCCCCCGCGCGGATGTTGTGCTTGGCCAGCTCGAGCGCCAGCACGTCGTATCGGTCATCCGGAGTGCCGTGCTCAAGGAACAGGTCGATGTCGTCGAGCCACGCGTCGCCGAAGGGGCGGCGGATGCCGGGCTTGGAGCCGCCGAAGTAGGAGTTCCAGAGGTGGTCGAAGAGGTCCAAGGCAGAGCGGTTGGAGGGGAGGGAGTAGCCGGTGCCGTAGCCGCCGATGGAGAGGGATACCGGCACGCCGATTAACTGGCAGTGCTTTATGTCGTCGCCGATGGCGGAGAGGTTGTGGCCGGAGAGGTCGAGGTGGTAGTTGTTGCCGTGGCCGAAAACGTCGAGGAAGGACATGGTGACCATGGTGTACCATCCGGAGTCGCAGGCCTCACGCAGGGACCCCTCGTCCTTGTTCCGGCCCCAGAACACCGTCACCTGCCCGGTTTTCCCCGCCGCCGCTGCCGGCGCAGGAAGGAGTAGAGGGCCGCGATCACGGAGAGGAGGGCTAGGAGGCAGGCAGGCCTCTCGCGTGCGATCGCCATTGTTGGATGCATGGTTGCTACTTTCTACTTTCTGGCTAACTCGCTTTGTATATATAAGTCGGTCTTATTTCGTTATACTTGTTTTAGCTGAAGGATTATTCAATTCAAATTAGAACATACGAGTATAAATTGTTGTAAGAGAGAAAGACAACACAAAATCCAGAGAAGCAAACGGAGACAGAGGGAGTCAAATTAGGTAGGCAGCTATAGTTGACTGGCACCTATTCAGATAACCATTGTTGACTAGTAGTGACAGTGTGAGTGACGCGGCTAAGCTCATGAGGAGTTAAGTTGACTTCTTTGTGCCGTAAGAAGCTGTAAAATAGAGCTGTAAAGTAAAGTAGAGAACGTATCCAGTGCACCGGGTGAATTGGTGCACCCGGTGCACCCATCTCAGATTTTGCACAAAAAAAGTTTTTAAAAAAATCTGAAAAAAAGGTTTGACATACATAATACTTATATCTAACTTGTCACAAAATTTCAAATCAAAATCCATAACACAACTCATAAAATAAAATAGACAAATCTGACAATGAATAGTACTAAAATATTGTTGGTCTCTAAATTTGGCCCATTGTCAGCATTGATAACAAATTTGTCTTTTTCACTGTTGATGTTGTATTTCAGATTTAGACTTGAATTTTTTCGACGATGTATATTTATGTTATGTCAATGTCAAAACTTTTTTTCAGATTTTTTGAAAACTTTTTTGGTGCAAAATCTGAGATGGGTGCACCGGGTGCACCAATTCACCCGGTGCACTGGATACGTTCTCCTGTAAAATAGAGCATACCCTAGGCTGCATATTTTTTATTTTTTTATTTTGAGAAACTGCATATGTATACAGAGTACATAGGGGAATACATACGGCAGCACGATTACATGTTGGGGAAAAACACGACCCGACACTACGGTATCAACTTCACCGTCGCCGGAGAAGACAATACCACACCACTCACTAACCAGCACCGGAGAGGAGCACCAGGCTTTGAAAACAGGATTCGTCCGCCGCACAGCGACGGAACCTTGGACGTTGAACGAGCATCGCCAGCTCTCTCCCAGAGAAAGATCCAAGCAGCACCACCACCAGAACGGGGCGCCGACGATGAATCCGACCACCTTCAACCGTGCAGGTCGTGGATCCACCAAAACACCTCCAGAACACACATACCTCAGAGCTCCGCGCCGTCGCTGGAGGAGACGACACCGCGTCGACGAAGCAGCTCGAGGACGGAGACTCCACGAAACGCGCCCGACACCGCCGCCGTGACGAGCCCGCAGGAGAACGACGAGCCGGTCCAGCAGCACCTCCAAAGGGCCTCTCCCTTTGCCACCACGGCCAGACAGAGGAGACCCGCCGAAGAACAGCCAGAGGGCCAGCACAAAACAGAGCACCCACACCAATCTCCTCCTCCCCTCGCCGCCACGGCCGGCCGGAGAAAGCAGAACGGTGACGAACTCCAGACACCAACGCCCACCAGATCGACGGATCTGGGAGCACACATCGCCGGAGACCCAACGACATCGCCACGAACGATGTCGAGGTGGGGGACGACCTCTCCAGCACCATTATTCCAGGGCGGCACCTCTCCCACCACCAAGCCAGCGCCGCCGGAACCTAGATCCCTACTATCTACACACGTCAGGCACGGATCTAAGATCCCCCCACCCTCCCGCCGCCAGAACGGCGGCCGGAGAGGGAGGAGACCGTCGATCCGGCCGTCGGCAGAGCGAGGGAAGGAAAGAAACTCCCTTTTCGCCTCTCGGTTCGTTGGGAACTAATCCCCACATGGAACAGATCACCACGGGGTCTGAGTGGAATCAGGACGTCACTCTAATCCATGTCAGGTTCACATCCTCTCTGTGTGAATCCCCTCCGCAAAAGCTGCTCGTTCGGTTGCACAACGGAAATTGATCACCACGAGGTTGTTGGGAAATAGCAGCACAACAACAAGGGCTATCGTGGCTTCCGCGGTTTTCCTCGTCGCCACCGGAACGGCGCCGCGATGGTGCAGGCCCCTGTGTCGGCCGTACCGCACGTCGCGCCCCTGGTGCCGGCGGGGGAGGACTGGCTCCTCGCTGGTCCAGCAGCCCCGAGGCTGCACGTCGAACCCGTCGCCTCTATGGTGGCTGCCCTAACTCCGGGGAACGACCTTGTCGTCCTTGACAACGAGGACGCCGCCGTGCAGCCGGGCCCCCGTCACCTCCCTTCGCCGACGGTCATGGACCTCGGCGACTGTAGCGACCCTGCCCTTTTAAAATAGGCCAAGATCCCTGTGTTATTGTGGTAGTCCCTGGATCGAATAGCTAGCACCACAGTTTAAGATGAAGTATCATACATTGCATCATAATTCTATTACAACGTATGATCTAGAAAAATAAACATTACAAGTTGCATAGCACAAGGCTAGCATAATACAAAGTTCAGCAGCGGAAATCATATAATAGCATGGAGCCCTCATCATCTTCATATGCCATAGGCAGACATGTTGGTTGCAGACTCGAAACCTATAGCGTTCCTTACTCATCGTCAGACGAACCTGCAACGATAAAAGCGTTGCAGCCAAAATTGGTCAGAACCATTTGATTGGATCTGGCAAATGATACTTGTGGACTCATAAAGGCAAACTGCTAACATCTACGTGCATATCTGGCTGGTGGAGTTCAGGGCTATTTGCGTAAAGCCAACTTTATCCTATTCTTTAAAAATCATTCTCTTTTCCATTTATTATGAGATGAACATGGCATATCATCCAGTGCTCAATCTCCCTTGTACTCATAAAAACAATATCCTTTTAATAATTTGAGATAAGTGGGAAACTTTCAACTTCTTCAAGTCCAGTCGCTCCAAGTTTTCTCCTCCTGTCTAGGAGCTCAAAGTTGTCCACCAATAGTGTCATGGCTAAGGAATTTCACAGGATGTGAGCATATCAATAGGTCAGGTCATCAACCACCTACTAGGTCGCTCACAAGAAGACCTAACGTGAACATATCAGTAGGTCAGGCACTCAGCCCCCACTATGCCACTTATCGCAAGTCTAAGGTGAACATATCAATAGATCAGGCATCCAGCCACTACTATGTCACTCGCCGCACTCTAAAGTGAACATATCAATAGATCAGGCATCCAGCCACTACTATGTCACTCGCCGTAAAGTCTAATATGAACATATCAGTAGATCAGGCATCCAGCCACTACTATGTCACTTGCCGTATAACGTGAACATATCAATAGGTCAGGCACTCAGCCACCTACATATGTCGCACGTCGTAAATTCTAATTGGACACATCAATAGTTCAGGCTTTTAGCCACCTACTTATGTCACTCGACACATATCAACAGGTCAGGTCATATACCACCTGCATTACCACTTGCAAAAAATCTAACCCAATACATTCATGCAATCCATGAAACATTTGTTGATTTCGCAAACAAAATCTGACATCGGCTACAACAACCTTTTGAAATAGTATCCACATCGTCTACAAGCATGGCTAAGCAAATTGCTTCTACATTGGTTTCTACTAACTTAGTCAAGATACATATGGCTATCCTAACTGGGTTTGCATAGCATAGTAATATAGTAGTACACCTATCATGCATACTACTAAAAACACTAAATGCAATAGACACAAATTAATAGGACATTTATGCTGGAGTATCACTTGCCTTTTTGAGATTCGTCGTTTCTCACACACTCTTGCAAACGCAACAAGAGTCACACTCCGTCCAATCTATCGTATAAAAACGAAACACAACATAAACAACATGACAAGACAAACAATTTGTGCAACAATAATGATGTTGGTCAATTTAATAATCACACCAATAACTTTAATTAGTTCTCTGGTTGATATATATGCAAGAAAAAGATTTTTAATATTATTAAAGATTTAATGTTGCGATTTAAATCCTATAATAAAAATCTATAAGCTTCTGCAAGTTAATTCGAAATAAAAGTTTAATTAACTTTTGAAACTGATGTCTCTGGTTAGAACTTTTAATTATCTAACCGTGGCAAAAAGAAATACTTTATTTCGAATTATTGATTTAAGGTTATTCTATTTTTAGTGCAATTTAAAGTTCAGAAAATCCAGAAATAATATTTCGGTAAAAGTGTGTTTTTATTACAGAAACAGATTATACACATTCATACGAATCCAACGGTATATTATTTGTAATTTTCCGATAAATATTTGATTTACTACGGATTTTACAAGATTCAGTCAATTTCTGCAATTTTTAATTGATTTCTAAATAGAGTTGACCGGGGTTGACCTGACTGACGCAGGCTGCTGACTGTACGCTGACCGGGCGCTGACGCGGCTGACACGTGGTGCTGACGGGGCGATGACGAGGACGCCACGTGGCTTTTCCTGATTGGCTCGAATGAATCTGTTTATATAAAAAGATCCGTACTTCAAATCGGAAAACTTAAAACATGAAAGTTGTAGAGAATAAGCCGATCTACTTACCCATCAAAGGGATTTGCGTTTGGTGGCTCGGGTGCGAAGAGATCTGAGATTCACTTTTTAAAATCCGAAAAGTTTGACCAGGAAATTGGAGAGTTGTGTTAGACGGAATTGGACGATATTTTACGGGGTGATAGATCTTGACGATACGAACAACTTTCGTGTTTACACCGAATGGATTTGAGGTAGTTTTCGTGGACGAACAGTAGCTTCTATACTCAACAATGAATCTGTTTTGTACAGATAAAACCGTTAATCAAACTGAAAAAGTTTCAACAGCAAAGTTGTAGAGAATTGATGGATCTATCTACTCACCGAAGGGATTTGGATTTGAATAAACGAGCGGTCGTAGATCTTAAATTTACTCTTTGAGATCTGAAATCTTGCGACACGAAATTCTCCGGCTGTGGTTGATGAAAAGTGATGGTATTTATCGGGATGGAAAGATACCGACGAGATCTACAACAATGGTGAAGGGGCCGAAATAAATCGATGAACTTTAGAGCTCGGGAATAACGAAATAGAAATTAGGTATGTAGGGGTTTCGTTCCTCTTTATATAGATCGATCCACGCACGTGCGGGGCTGGCTTCGGCCGGTCGGGCCTTGCTGGGCTGGGTCGGCCCAGTTTGGGTCGGCCATTTTTTTTTCTTTTGTTATTTGTTTTTTTTCTTTTATAACTTGAGTTTTATAGCTCCACAACAATTCAAATAAATTTGTAGAAGTTGGTAAAAATCAAAATAATAATTTTGAATACTTCGCAACCTTTTCAAAAATATTTCAAATCTTGAAAATTCAAATAATTCATAAAGGCTTATTTGACACCTTTATGTCGTTTTTAATAAATAGGGTCTTTATAATTGCTTTTTAAATCAAAATAAAATCCAAAACATAATATGAGTAATATCATTCAATTAAAACATGATACACTCATTTTCATAGCAAAATAATTTAGGAAAGTCATTTTATAAAATATAGATTGATTTATCCTTTAAATAAAATACCCATTTCATCTTGGCTATATAAAATATTGAAAACACTTTGCCAAAATATTTTGTAGGATTTATTTAACTCCCAAATAAAAGTTTTATTTCCAAAATCTTTTCAAAACTTTGAAAAAGAAGGTTTATTAAATATTTAAAAGGATATAAGATGTCAACAAACTTCAATAACCTGGTTTTCTTGAATTTTTGGAGACTTTAATTATCTATTAATAAAAGTTTTAGATTTTTGTGATTTTTTTATAACATTTCAAAGTTTTGGGATGTTACAGCGACGAGCCCCGAGCCCCCGAGTGCAGCTCTGGGAGGGTGAGGCCTACGAGCACTTCCTCGTCGATGGAGCCCGGGTCTACCCCGCGTTCCCATCGACGTCGCCGCGCACAGATGCGCGCCGCCGCCTCATGACCTCCATGATGTCGTTATCGCATGCACGCCGTCAAGCCATGGACATGGATGCCCCTGTGTTCTCCATGAGCAACGGCGCGAGCGGCTCCTCGATGGCCGCTGCCGACGGTGCGCAGGCCGGCGCGTGGGCCTTCTTCGGCTTCACGTTCACGGTCGTTGTCGTGGTGGATAGCACGGCATACCCATCAGTGATGGGGAAGATTGTGGGGCAATGCAACGATGGTGTTCGCTCGGGATTGGGTAACAAGCACGCAAAGACACGCGATGTACCCAGGTTCGGGGCCCTCTTGTGAAGGTAACACCCCTACGTCCTGCTCTTCTGATTTCTATTACTTGATCACAGAATTCGGGCTACAATATGCTCCTGGAGCTGTTTCAGGTGGCAGCCGGCTGGAGGTTCAAGCCGGCTGGAGGTGGAAGATGGTGATCGTCGTGAGTAGAATCAATGCCTCTCCCCTCCTCTTGCTTTTTTCGTCCAGGGGGCACTAGCCCGCCTTATATAGGCAACGGGCTAGGGTTTGGGTTACAAGGAAATTACATTGCTATCCCTATGACATCAACTACACTCTGGTCCGGCTGGAGTTTGTTGTCATGATGTTGTACAGGAAACGCCCGACAGGAAGTACTGTTCACAGGCAATGGTAACGCGGGGCTGGCCCACTTGGTACGGAACTGTCGGTTGGTGGATCCGGCTTCAGTCTAGCCGGACGGATGCATCCGGATAGATGCAGCCGGACGGGTGCTGCCGGTATGACGAAGCCGGCGCGTTGCAGCCGGCTTGAGGAGTTTGAAGAAATGAGCATCCTTAGGGTATCCGGGGTTCATCTCCCCGACACTAGCCCCCGAGCTCGTGGAGTCTTGTCTGCTTGCTGGGAAGGCTTTACGAGCTTCCCCGATTTGTGTTGTGCGTTGTTGAAGATGAAGAACCCGGCTTGCGGGTAGCCGGCATGTTTGGAGGTCTTGAAGATGGCTTGTCCGGGTGCTCCTAGCCGGAACTGAAGACCTTGGCGGCGTTGCTGGAGGATTTGGTTCGTGGCCTACGTCAGCCACGTTCCCACGTTCCGTCCGACTGGAGGCTCCTCCCGGGATTCGAGGTAGAGCGCCTCGGCTTCGTTGAGGGGGTCTTTTGTGGCAACTATCTGTTAGTGGGATCTTTTGCGGAAATTTCGGCAGTAACCGCGCGCCATGCGGCGTGCGGGCACGCGATTTCTTCGCGGTGTCCTGCTTCAAAAGAGGAGGAAGGGGGGAACGGTTCAGGATACCATTCCTCACTCTCCTGCTTGCACCTTCTTCTTCATCTTCTTCTCGAGCGCATCGTCCTCCTTCGCATTCTTCCAGAGCTTTCGTTTCTGCCGGCGCCGTCCCACCTCCGACGGGGAACCGGACATCAATGGCGGGCACAGGCGCCTGGATGGGCTCCAGTGTCACTGGCGCGGAGCTCAGGAGGCTCCGCAGCGGGGGGTTCATTGGCTCGAAGGAGGAGGTCGGGACCCGCGTCCCTGATGGTGACGAGATCTCACCGGCTCCGGTGGCGAATGAGTCTGTGGTGTTCTCCTCGCATCTGGCGAGGGGGTTGGCGTTGCCGGCGAGCCCTTTCCTCCGGGAATTTCTGACCTTCTACGGCTTGCAACTCCATCATCTGCGAGGCATACCTGGGCCTCTGGCCCAGCGTGGGGCTGTTTAGGATGTTCTTGTTCCTCCGGGCACAGACCACCGGCAAGAAACTACGCAACTGCGGGAGTGTCTCCATATACACGAAGAACGTCCTCTTCCCCAAGTCCATTTGCCGGATTCCATCAAGAAGTGGCAGAGCACCTACTTCTATGTCCGGAATCTCACGCCGGAAGACCAGGTTGGGTTTCCCGGCTTCGCGAACACAGAACCGGCCGAAAAGTCTTGGAACCGGAAAACACCTGTTGATAAAGCTCTGGAGGCGGCCGTGACGGCTCAGCTGCGGGATCTGATTGGAGCCGGACTGACTTCTAGGGATCTGACTCTGGCTTGGATGTCCCGGCGGGTGTTCCCGCTACAGGCCCGGGAACACAAGATATGTTTCTACTCGGGCGTCCGGGATCCCACCCGGGTTAGCACGGAGACTCTGGACGTGGACGAGCTGCGTCGCTGGGCCGCCTCCGTGATCACTGACAAGATCAAGCGGAAGTGGTGGTTTGGACTCGAGCCGTTCTCACGGGCGGTGCGCGCTCCCAAGGTTGGCTTCCTTCGTCATTTTTTATCTCGGGTTTTTTCTGGCCGACTGGAGAGTTGATTCGGCTGGCACTTCTTTGCAGATTTGCGAGCGTCAGAAGACCGAAGACCTTGACGCCGTCTTCGGGAGGGACCGAACGGGTCCTCTCCCAGAGGAGCAGACGGTTCCCGGCGAGGAAGCCGCCTCCGCCGAGCAAGCTGCAGACGATGAAGAGACCGCCTCGGAAGGTGAGGCGGACGGCGACTCCCCTGCTGCGTCAGATGCGGGGGAGCGGACGGACGGACGTGGTGACACCACGGAGTCATCTGGTGCCGACGTCGATGCTGGTGCCGTTGGTGATGACGATGGTAGTCATGCCGTGACGAGCCCTGCCTCGGCCGACTCCGGTTCCGACCGGGCCGCCTGCGAGGGCTCGGACCTCGACCGTGATGACGCTCCTCCAGCTCTGCCTTCTTGTGGTAAGTGTCGCGTGCTCGATGTCGCTGGGCAAACCGGCGGTGGCGGCATGCGCGTGGTTGTCGATCTCTCCAGTTGCTCCGATCCGGACTCTAAGGGTCCTTCTTCCGTGCTAGCCTCCAAGCCGCCCGTGTCCAGCCGTAGACTGAAGGTGCTGGAAGCGATCGCCCGGAAGGCTCAGGCGATGCCTTCCCCTCAGATTGTGAAGGACAGGCGGTCAAAGGCGGCTGCCAATTCAGATGCGGGCAATGTCATCCGCAAGCGGAGGGGGTCCTTCATGCAGCGGGCGGCGCTGCCCGTGAAGAAGTTATCTTCGGCGTCCAGCCGGCCGACCACTGCCGGCTTGACGCCCACCGGAAAGCTCGCCGTGGAGGCGCAGGTGGATGCGATTGAGGCCGACATCAGGGCCAAAATCGCTGCGAGCATGGAGGAGAAGTTGGACGCTTCCGCTGGCGGAGCCCGCACCGAGGTGATTGGCCGCGCTCCTGGGGGTGACTTCATTTTCGACTTGAGTCAGGATGATTTGGAAAGGGAGTTTTATGCATGTATGGCGTAGGCGGAATTGTCCAAGGACGCTTTCAACGCCGGTCTGACTGTGGAGCAGCTGGTGACCTCCAGGGAAGTAGAGGCGAAGGTGAAGGCGGATGTGGACGCCAGCAAGACCGCGGAGGCCGGAGTTGGGGCTGAGGTGATGCCGGCTTCACCGAAGCATCCGGTTGACGACCCCGCCATTTCCGCGAAGGGCGCGGAAGCGCCCGCTGGAGGTGCGAAGCGTCCGTCTGGAGATGCGCCGGCTCCACCCTCTAAGCGCTCGAGGAGGAGAAAACCGGAGGACTTGGGCACGCGTGATGGGTAAACCCTCGCGTGGAGGCGGGAATCTTCGTAATCCATGCTTCTTGTCGTGACGCATTCGTCGTTGTGCAGGGAGCCGCTCGCGATTGGCGGAGCAGCGCCCGGCGCGGCGGTTGGGCCCGCCTCGGAGCCTGTTCATGAAGCTTCCAAAGCGCAGGCGACTGGTCCGCCTCGAGAGGCCACGAGGGTAGAGACGGACGTTATGTCAGGCGGCCAAATGCCACCGGACACAGCTCCCCTTGTAGTGGATCTTGGTCCTTCAGCTGCGGGTGGTGGCGACGATGTGAGGGTTGATGCCTTAGAGGTGACTCCCCGGCCGCAACAAGAGGCCGGAAACGTCGCCTTTCTTCTTCCTTCTTCGTCCGTGGCCGAGACGACCAAGGACCTGGCGATGGCGGTGGTGGCGGCTTCACCCCCCGGGCCGCACCAATCGACCTTGGTGAGCAGCCCTCCGTACTCTGGGCCGGTGCCGCCCCGGCTGGATGCGTCGGGGCACTTCCCTCTCGCCGCGTTGGTGGAGAAGAGAGCAAAAGAGTAGCTGGCCGACGTTTCGCTGCTCCGCTCCTCGGTGGAATATGCCCTCTCTGATGCGGCCAAGGAGATTGCGACGCTCAAGCGGGAGCTCGATGCCGCCAAAGGTTTGATTTCTCTTCTCTGCCGTATCCTTCCGCCTTGGTGTCCTGTTCTTTCCTTGATTGCTTGACTTGGTGATCGCTTGATTGCTTGACTTGGTGATGGTTTTGCTTTCTCAGGTGACTCCAACTCCCGTGCTAGCTTGGAGAAGCAACTGGCGGCTTCAATTTCTCTCACCGCGCATAACAGCCAGTTGAAGAGGAAGGACGCCGCCCATGCAGTGGTCGTGGCCGACCTCCAAGCGGCAGAGAAGACATCGGAGGAGCGCCGCCTGGAGGCTGTCCAGCTGGCGGAAGAGGTGAAGAGGCTGCAGGAAGCCGAGAAGCGGAGGCTGGGTGAAGTCGAAACCCTTCGGATGAATGGGGAAAACCTGAGGCGCCAGCTGAAGGAATCTGTCGACGCCCATGAACAGACCGCTCGGGCAGCTAGGGAGCGCGAGCTCGAGCATGAGCAGTTGGTGGGCAGCCTGATTTCGGAGGTTGAACGGGTAAACGAGCTTATCCTCGGTACGTGATATCTTCCCCTTCTTCACCCCTTGCTTGGAATCCTCTTCTCGGTCTCACCGGCTTGGAACGCAGGCTTCTATCCCGAGGTGGACGCGCAAATCCAGAGGGCGGCAGCCTCTGAACGCCCGCTACCGGAATCTTCTGGCACTGCCGCCGGGGCGATGCCGTCCGCTGTCTCCCGTCTTCGCCAATTTGGCCGAGAGTTCGGATTACTGAAGGAAGCAGCCGGCGGCGTCCTCGAGAACCTATGGCCGGATGCTCCCGTACCAGATGCTCTTCACGATTTGGCCGTCCGGCTTGACGGAGCGCCGGCTGGCATCGATGAGCAGGTGGAAATGGCGGCCCGTGGAGGCACCGACATGGCGTTGGCCCTGGTGAAGTCTTGGTATCCTGATGTGAAGATGGATATGTTGACGGGTGGCTTCCATACGGGGACGTCCCTTGCGAGCTTGCGTCCAGAGATCCTCATGGCTTCAGGGCGGATCACCAAGGCGGTTGATCTGACACAACTCGTCCCTGCTGAGCCGTCTGCAGCTACGAGGCCAAATGAAGGCGCTGAAGCCGGCGACGTTGCCACTACACTTCCTTGATTCGCCTTCTCCCCGGGATGCCGGGCGTATTTGTAGGACTTGCAGATTTGAACTGATGTCGAGCTTGAACTGCTGACTTGCTGTAATGTGGATGTTGCCTTTGAAATCATTGAGCTTTGGTGTGAGAACTTGTGTTTGACTTGGTGATGATATTCACAATATCCAGCCCCCGAATTTTGGGCCGACTAGAGTATCAAGTCGGGTCGAAATTTTATGCTTCTCTTCATTTTTATGCTTCTTGATGCCGTTCTGACGACGTAGCAGCCCCCGAGTCCATCTCGTGGTGGCGTAGTTGTTCGTCCGGGTGCGTGGAGCCGGCTTGGCGGTTGCGCAGCCCCCGAGAATGGATCTGATGCCGACTGACGGCGTGGCAGCCCCCGAGTCCCTGACTTGGGGTGATGTAGAGATGCATCCGGGTGCGCGGAGCCGGCTTGGCGGCTGCGCAGCCCCCAGGAATGGATCTGATGCCGACTGACGGCGTGGCAGCCCCCGAGTCCCTGACTTGGGGTGATGTAGAGATGCGTCCGGGTGCGCGGAGCCGGCTTGGCGGCTGCGCAGCCCCCGGGAATGGATCTGATGCCGACTGACGGCGTGGCAGCCCCCGAGTCCCTGACTTGGGGTGTTGTTGATATGTGTCCGGGTGCGCGAAGCCGGCTTGGCGGCTGCGCAGCCCCCGGGAATGGTTTCCATCTTGACGCGTGCAGTGGCCACGTGTCGGGTTTGTCCTGACTAAATTCCTGCGCCGGTATTGATTGCCTCTTCAGCTTCTCCATCCGGATTTTCTGTGGCTAGCTGACCTGCCAGGATCCCCTGTGGCTTGTGTCCTCCGTTTGGTTGGCCATGTGTCGCCTGGTAGTACATCGGTGACGGTTGGGTTGCTCCTTTGCTTCTGCATAAATAGCTGCACTGATGCACTCGCTTCACTTCATCCTCTCTTCCTCCCTTCGTTTTCTCCCGTCATGGCGCCAAAGAAGGAGATTGGAGAGCCCTCGGCCGCACCAGCGAAGCGTGGGAGGGGTCGCCCGCCGAAGCGAGGGTGCGGCGGTGGCGGCCGCCGCGGTGGCGGTGCGCGTGGTCGAGGTCGTGGTCGAAGCGCCGGCAGTGATGCCGTGGATGCGACGGGTGAGGTTGGGAGAAGCCCTTCCCCTGCTCGCTCTGACTCACCAGTCGGTGACTTCTGGGATGAGTTTCCCATTTCGGAGTTTGTGCTGACGCTGTACGAACCCGTCCAGCGCATACAGTGGCTTCCCCGAGCTGTTGCTGAGGCGTTGGAGGGTGAGGGTCCCTTCCGGTTTCTTCGTCATCGGATTGGTGCTCGCCAGGGGCCTTGGGAGGTCTTCGCTCGGGTCATCGTCAGCCATGAAGGTGGAGAAGTCTGCAGGCGGGCGGAGTTCTACAGCGGCTGGAAGGCCTTCGCCAGATTTTACCGTTTGGCGCCTCCCTTCATCATTCGCTTCCAGCTGAAGCGCCGGACTGGAGTCTTCTACATCAAGGTCTTCGACGGCTCCCTTTGCCTCAAGGAGTGGGAGGAGAGCGATGATGATATGACGCCTCCCCCGGCTTAGGTTTAGGTTGCCCAGTGTCCGGCTTCATCTGTATGCGAGGTTGTCCGCCTGTGGATCTCCTCTTTTTGGTTCATGTATTTTGTCTTGACTCGCGCTTGCTTGTAAGCTTTAAAATTACTGCTGTATTGCCGGCTTGTTATTTGTAGCTGAATGACGTTATCCATCCTGTTCTTGTACCTGTGCGCTTGAGACCGGCTTCGGATTCTTGCTGTGCCTCGCGTCCGGTTTCCGGGTCTCCGCAGCCGGCAAGCGGCATTTTGTACACAAAGCAGATGACGGAGCAGTTAGCTTGTTCAACCGGCTGTAAAATTTGCTTTTATTTCGTTCATCTTAATTATCCGCTCGCCTGTAGCCATTCCTGCCGTAGTTCGTGTGCACTTCACCATCCAGCGGGATCATACACAGTACTATAACATCAGGTTTTGGGTTATTAGGCCAGGGTTTTTCAGTCGGCAACGAGTTCTTGTTTTTACGTCTTTCGCATACAGTCCGCCTCCAACTTATTCTCTTGCCGGTCTTACTGGATTCGAAGAGGTAGCCGTTTAGCATCGTGTAATTAATCGTCCGTAATAGGAGAAGGAGTTTCCGACTGCCGGCTTGGTCGAGTTTGCAGAATGACGTTTTTATCAGCCGGCACTACTTTCCTTTGAGCGTTTTTCATGTTTTAGCATCCTCCAGCTTATTCTCTTGCCGGCATTACCGGATTCGAAGAGGTAGCCATTTGGAGCTTATTCACGCTACACGGCCGCGGGAGGGAAGTTTGCCGGCTGCCGGAACAGCCGGAAGATTAAAGGGAATAGCAAAAAACTGATTCATGTGCTCATCAATTTCATTTCTTTATTGATAGCATAGGTGATACATACATGTCATTCGCTCATGTGTAGAATCGGCGTAAGAGTGAGGCATTCCATGGCCTTTCCGTTTCATCGCCTTCCTTGTCCATCTTGTCCTTCTTGTGCTCGCGGGCGTCGATGAGGTAGTAGGCATCGTTGATGAGTGCTTTGCTCACGATGAATGGTCCCTCCCAGGGTGATGACAACTTGTGTATATTCTTGGTGTCTTGGACTAGCCGGAGCACGAGATCGCCTTCACGGAAACGTACATGCCTGGCTCTCCGGCTGTGGTAGTTGCGCAGCTGCTGCTGGTACATGGCTGATCTTGATTCGGCGAGTTGGCGTGCTTCCTCGAGCAGGTCCATTCCGTCTTCGTAGGCTTGTTTGGCTTTCGCCTCCGTGAACAGGACGATGCGGGGTGCATCGTTCTCGATGTCGGTTGGCATGACGGCTTCGGCTCCGTGGACGAGGAAGAACGGGGTGAAGCCGGTTGAGCGATTCGGAGTTGTCCTTAGGCTCCAGAGGACGGATGGCAGCTCTTCCAGCCACGCGCCGGCTGCTCGTTCAAGCGGCTCGAGCAACCGCGGTTTAATGCTGGCCAAGATGAGTCCATTTGCCTGCTCGACTTGCCCATTTGATTGCCGATGTGCGACAGAAGCGACGTCCAGCCGGATGCCGGCTCTGCCGCAGAACCTGGCGAATTCGCCCTTGACGAAGTTTGAGCCATTGTCCGTGATGATGCTGTTGGGGTAGCCGAAGCGGTAGATGATGCTCTTGAAGAACTTGACAGCAGTTGGACCGTCTAGCTTCTTGATCGGCTTGGCTTCGATCCATTTCGTGAACTTGTCAACGGCCACCAGGAGGTGCGTCATGCCGCCGCTTGCCTTCTTCAACGGGCCAACCAAGTCCAGCCCCCAGACGACGAACGGCCAGGTGATGGGGATTGTCTTGAGTGCTGCAGCCGGCGTATGCTTCTGAGTCACGAATCGTTGGCAGCCGTTACAGAGCCGGACTAGCTGGTTTGCATCCGCCAGCGCAGTCGGCCAGTAGAATGCATGCCGGAACGCTTTGGCCACGATAGCCCTTGACGACGCGTGATGGTCGCATTCGCCTTGGTGAATTTCTCGGAGTATCTTGATTCCTTCTTCTTGACTTACGCAGCGCTGGAAGATGCCTGAGACGCTGCGCTTGTACAACTCGTTGTTGATGATGGTGTATGCGCTTGCGCGGCGCTTAATTTGCCTGGCGGCGAGCTCGTCCGATGGAAGTTCGTCATTGGCGAGGTAGGTGAGGAAGGGCTGCGTCCATGGCGGAGCTTCTTCGATGACGAGGATCTCAACGGTTTCCGGCTTGAGAGCAGCCGGCCCGTCCGACTCCGCGCCCTAAGGCATCCGGATGGAGTCGGAGCCTGGGCACGGCGTGATGGATGGCTTGTATAGCTTTTCGAGGGCGACGCCAGGTGGAATTTCTTGTCGGAGGGAGCCGATCTTTGCCAATGTGTCGGCCGCCTCGTTGTTGGAGCGGTGGACGTGGTGGAATTCGCATCCGTCGAAGCATCCCGCAAGTTGTTGGACGTAGAAGCGGTAGGCGGCCATGTTGGGGTCCTTGGCGTCCCAATGACCGGTGGTTTGCTGGACCACCAAGTCGGAGTCTCCATAGCAGAGGATCCGCTTGATGTTCATGGCCTTGGCGAGCTTTGAGGCCATGCGCGAGAGCTTCATATTCAGCTACGTTGTTGGACGCCGTGAAGTGGATTTGTAGCACGTACTCGAGCTGGCACCCCTTGGGAGAGGTGAGGACGACTCGGGCTCCGAGTCCCCAGTATCTTTTGGAGCCGTCGAAGTGCATGAGCCAGTGTTGGCCGGAATCGGGAGGCGGCGGAATGTGTTCCGTCTCCGTCCAGTCGACGAGGAAGTCGGCGAGCACTTGTGATTTGATTGATGTTCTCTTGTCGTATTCGACTCCGTGCGCCGTAAGGTTGATCGCCCATTTCGCGATCTTGTCGGTTGCGTCCTTGTTGCATATGATTTCGGCGAGCGGAGCCTCGCTTATCACTTTGATCGGGTGCTCTTGAAAGTAGTGTTTTAGTTTCTTGGCCGCCATGTATACGCCGTATGCGAGCTTCTGGTAGTGAGGATAATTTTTCTTTGATTGCGAGAGCACTTCGCTGAGGTAGTAGACCGGCCGCTGCACCAGCTGCTGTTTACCGGCTTCTTCTCACTCCACCACTAGGACGACGCTGACGACTCGGTACGAGGCGGCAATGTACAGGAGCATGAGCTCCTTCGGGGTTGGTGGCGCTAGAACGGGGGTGGTGGCGAGTGCGCGCTTGAGCTCGATGAAGGCAGCATCGGCCGCCTCGCTCCAGACGAACTTGTCCGTTTTCTTCAACAGGTAATACAGTGGGAGGGCCGTCTCGCCGAGCCGGCTGATGAAGCGGCTGAGGGATGCCAGGCATCCGGTGAACTTCTGGATGTCCTTGATGTTTCTCGGTCGTCGCATGTTCTCGATGGCGGCAATCTTCTCCGGGTTGGCTTCGATTCCGCGTGCCGACACGAGGAAGCCGAGTAGCTGTCCGGCTGGCACGCCGAACACGCATTTCTCCGGATTGAGCTTCATCTGGAACCGTCGCAGGTTGTCGAATGTCTCCTTGAGATCAGCAAGCAGGGTGTGCTTCTCCTTGGTTTTGATGACGATGTCGTCGACGTAAGCATGGACGTTGCGACCGATTTGATCGTGCAGGCATTTCTGCATGCATCGCTGGTACGTTGCCCCAGCGTTCTTCAAGCCGAACGGCATGGTGGTGTAGCAGAACGGTCCGTAGGGAGTGATGAAGGCGGTCTTGAGTTGATCGTCCGGGTTCAGCGGTATTTGGTGGTAGCCGGAGTATGCGTCGAGGAGGGAGAGGAGGTCGCAGCCGGCCGTAGAATCGATCACTTGGTCGATGCGCGGCAAGGCGAAGGGGTCCTTGGGCCAGGCCTTGTTAAGATGAGTGTAATCGATACACATTCTCCACTTCTTGTTTTTCTTGAGCACTAGAACTGGGTTAGCTAGCCATTCCGTGTGTTGTACTTCCATGATGAACCCGGCCGCAAGCAGCCTGGCTATCTCTTCTCCTATTATCTTCCTTCTTTCTTCTGCAAAGCGGCGTAAGGATTGCTTGACCGGCTTTGCATCTGGACGGACATGCAGAGAGTGCTCGGAGAATTCCCTCGGCACACCAGGCATGTCCTTGGGGGACCACGCGAAGATGTCCCGGTTCTCACGGAGGAATTCGATGAGCTTGCTTTCCTATTTGGGGTCCAGGTTTGCCCCCACGACGACGAACTTGGACTTGTCGTTGTCATCGAAGTAGATATTCTTAGTGTCTCGTGCCGCCTGGAAATTCGACTCGCCATCCGGCTTGGCCGACTCCGGTATCTCCAGCTTCTCCTCACTAGCTTTGCGCTTGAATTGCCGCATCTCCTCGTTGCAAACCATGGTCTCGGCCACCTTCGTGCTGTCGGTGGCGCAGGCGATGGAGCGCTTGTAATCCCCGGAGATGGTGATGATTCCGCGCGGGCCTAGTAGTTTCATCTTGAGGTAGGCGTAGTGAGGTACCGCCATGAACTTGGCAAGTGCCGGCTACCCAAGAATGGTGTGGTAGGCGCTGGTGTGGTCAACCACCTCGAAGGAGATGGTCTCGCGGCGATGGTTGTCTTTGGTGCCGAATAGGACGTCAAGCCGGATGAGCCCCATGGAGGAGCCGGCTCGCCCTGGTACGATGCCGTGGAAGACCGTCCGGCTTGGCATCAGGCTGGACTCGGAGACGCCCAGCTTCTCCAGCATGTCGCGGTAGAGTATGTTGATGCTGCTGCCTCCGTCGATGAGGACACGCGAGAAGGTGCATGCGCACTTCCGGGAGATGATCATGGGCTCGAGAACTAGAGCGTAGCCGCCTGGGTTGGGCATCAGCTCCGGGTGGTCGTGGCGGTCCCAGGTGATCGCCTCTTCCGACCAGTTGAAATACTAGGGGACGGGTGGGACCACAGCGTTCACCTCCTTGAATCGTTCTCGCCGGCTTCGCTTGTCGTCGCGCTCGCTGACAAACACGATGTAGGCGGCGTCCGGGTTCCGATATTCGTCACGATCCCTTGGTGGTGGAGATGGAAGACGTTCCCTTCTTTGGTCCTCGCGTTGGCGATCATCGCGATTCCTTTCTTCGCGCCGCCTGTCGTCGCGCCTCCGATCATCCCGTCCGGCTTCGTCCGGAGGTGGAGGCGGATCCCGCCGTCTGTACGGTGGCGGCCTCGGACGGCCGAGGTTACACTGTCTCACAGTGTGGTTGGCTGGTCGATCGCCATGGTTCCGGCATGGCCGGTCGAGTAGAGACTCGTAATTGTTCTTTGCCCTTGTCCAGCGCATGTCGCTGCTCGTTCTCATACGGCGGTTGTCGAAACCGCCTGCCGGCCTTCCCTCTGTGGTAGCGACAACCTTGGACTCGATGCGATCGTCAGTGGACTTGCGCTTGCCGGACGCATCAGAGTCGCGCCGGGTTGATCTTCCTTCTTGCGCTTCCGTCCGGCTTCGGCGCATAGCCGGCTCAGCCGTGATGATCCTTCCGGCTTCGTCGAGTCGGATCGGATTGGTCATGCCCGCGTCGGCGGTGGCGTACTCATCCGCGATGGCCATGAGGTGCGCCATGGTCTTCGGGTTTTTCCTCAGGAGCTTGTGCTTGAGTAGAGTCTGGTCTTTGCAGCCTTGGACGAAGTACTGGACGGCTTAAAATTCCGGGATTCCCTCGCAAGAGTTGCGCAGGCCGGTCCACCGCGTTAGGTAAGCACGGTCCGACTCGTCCTCCGCGTTGCCCGGGCGCAGGTAAGTGCCGGTGAAGTTGCGGTTGAACACTTCCTCGAAATCCAACCAGCTGTTGACGCTTTCAGCCAGGTCCGAGCCGATCCCTGGAGCATGAGCGGCACGTAGCGTACGGCCACCCGCTTGTTGCCGCCTGCGATGTTGACTGCGGTGACGTAGTCGGCTAGCCAGTCCTCCGGCTTGGCGGTGCCGTTATATTTTGGCGTGTCCCTCGGAAGCGTGAATCCCTTTGGGAATTGCTCTGTCCGGATGCGTGGTCCAAAACAGCTATGCGCGGTGACGTCTTTTTCCTCGATGGCGCTTGAAGCCTTGAGCGACTGGATGCGTTGTCGAGCGTCGATGCCGGCTTCCGGCCCCAGCGGCCCCAGGCGTTGGTCGATGGTGACCTTGTGGCCGACTCGCTCCTTGATGCTGCGTCCGGCTCGGGGGTTGTTGTCGTCGCCATCTTCAGGTCGTCCAGCCGGATCACGGCCGTGATCTCGGGGATGTGAGCTCGCGCTCCTCTCGCGATGAGCTCGTGGTTGCTTGTCCTTTGGTCTGCCGCGACTTGTCGATGATACCTCGTAGCCCTGCTTGGACTTGCCGGCTGCGTCATAGCCAGGTGGAGGAGCGTATAGCGCTAAGTCCCTGCTTCCGGCCGGCTCGGTTTCGTGTTGCTGCCGGTTGGCCGTGGCGATGAGTTCCTGAACCCGGCGCATTTGTTGACGTAGCTCTTCGCCTTGGAGATGAGAAAGTTCGGCTGCTGCCACCTCCGCGGCCTTCATGTTTTGAGCCGGACAACTGTATTCCGGTTGGACGATGTCGGAGTTCTCGCGCAGCTGTCCAGCACGGTTCAATGCTTCGCCGAGGTCCCCTCCTTTGCGCCTGATCTCGCCCAGCTTGTCCGTGTTGCCTCTTGCCAGCTCGAAACCGTGTGGTGTTGTACTCGCGCATCGTGGCGTTGAGTCAGCGCTGCGTCGAGGCCAAGTGGAGTGCCTTGTCGTACATCTGCTGGCGCATCTTGTCGAGCTCGGCTACCGCCTTGGATGGGTCCGCACTCGGCGCGATGGGAGTGCTCAGCAACTCGAACTCCGCCTCGAGGTTACGCTAGAAACGCGAAGGCTCGCCAGCTTCGTGGACGGTTTTGCCGGTGACGCCTCCTGCGGCCACATGCTCGACCGTGTGCACCTCGGCGGAGACGCAGAGCTTGGTGTCGTCACAGTCCGCGTTGCCGGAGTCGAGGTGGTTGAAGGAGGACTCGCAGCCGCGCGTGCCGGCGTCGAAGGCCGATGGAGCCAGACACGTGAGGACCTCCTCCGGGTACTCCTTTGCAGCGACGGCGACGTAGACGGGGAAGTCGCCGAAGGTGACGATGGCGCCTCCGCTGGTGAAGCCTACGTCGGCGAAGCTCTGGGTGTTGTCGATGATGCAGCCGATGGAGCCGATGGTGAGCACGAGGCCGGAGACGACGCGACGGTCATCAACGGAACGGGATCCCGCGCAGAACATGACTCCGCTCGTCGCTGGCCCCACGGTGGGCGCCAAATGTCGTGGTGGATAGCACGGCATACCCATCAGTGATGGGGAAGATTGTGGGGCAATGCAACGATGGTGTTCGCTCGGGATTGGGTAACAAGCACGCAAAGACACGCGATGTACCCAGGTTCGGGGCCCTCTTGTGAAGGTAACACCCCTACGTCCTGCTCTTCAGATTTCTATTACTTAATCACAGAATTCGGGCTACAATATGCTCCTGGAGCTGTTTCAGGTGGCAGCCGGCTGGAGGTTCAAGCCGGCTGGAGGTGGAAGATGGTGATCGTCGTGAGTAGAATCAATGCCTCTCCCTCCCTCTTGCTTTTTTTCGTGCAGGGGGCTCTAGCCCGCCTTATATAGGCAACGGGCTAGGGTTTGGGTTACAAGGAAATTACATGGCTATCCCTATTACATCAACTACACTCTGGTCCGGCTGGAGTTTGTTGTCATAATGTTGTATAGGAAACGCCCGACAGGAAGTACTGTTCACAGGCAACGGTTACGCGGGGCTGGCCCACTTGGTACGGAACTATCGGTTGGTGGATCCGGTTTCAGTCCAGCCGGACGGATGCGTCCGGATAGATGCAGCCGGATGGGTGCTGCCGGTATGACGAAGCCGACGCGTTGCAGCCGGCTTGAGGAGTTTGAGGAAATGAGCATCCTTAGGGTATCCAGGGTTCATCTCCCCGACAGTCGTGGATGTGAACACGGCTGCTGCGCCTCTGCCCTCGCCGACTCCTGCAACACCGCTGCCTTCGCCGAGGAGAGGCCCCACCGCCTCTTGGTCCTCGGACTCCCGCTGCCCAGCTCGCCGGCGGCCTCGTCATCGAGCAGCCGCGATCGCCGGTGGAGATGTGGGACGGACGGCGCTTGAGATGCGAAGGCGCCGTCACCGCAGGCGACCTGGCGTCAAGATCCCTTTCTTGTCGCGCCGCCGCTGCGTCCTATCACTGGGATTTCTTCCACGACTCCGTGAGAGGTTGTTTCGATCCACCGCGGAATAGACGGGGTCGGGAGGGTTTGGGCCGGGTTGAGTTCCGCGTCGGGTGTAACCGAACACGCGGTGTTGAGTGGGCCGGGAACTAATCCGGACCAAACTGATCCACGCGGGTTGACAGGGATTCGGTCTCGTTCCCCGCCGGGCTGGGCCTAACCGAACGAGGCCTTACTATAGCACGGGGAAAGGAGAAGAGAGAGCTCAGTTCCGCCAAACTGAAGCTTCCGCCCGCGTCCCCGGCCGTGACCTCGCCCGCGTCTCCAGCTCCGGCCGCCGCGACCTGGCCCGCGTCCCCGACCGCCGCCCGCGTCTCTAGCTCCGACGAGCCAGCCGGCCACCGCGTCCCCGGCTGCCGCCCGCGTCTCCAGCTCGGGCCGCCGCGACCTCGCCCGCGTCCCCGGACGCCGCCCGCGTCTCCAGCTCCGGCCGCCGCGACCTCGCCCGCGTCTCCAGCTAGCTAGCTCCGTAGCGTCCCGATCTGTAGCGGCCGGCTGCCCGCGTCTCCAGCTAGCTAGCTCCGTAGCGGCCGTAGCGTTTTTAGTCCCCGGCCGGCCGCTCGGCCGCCGCTCGCGTCCCCGGCCGCCGCCCGCGTCCGTCTGCAGCGGCTCCGAGCCAGCTAGCTCCAACGATTGGCCTAATTGCTTTTTCTATTTTTTAGTTCGGGACCTATTTATAAAATTCAGGGACCTATTTGCAATTTATTTCCTGAACTCTAGTTTACAGGGTCCTATTTTACAACATCCGGTAAACTGCTGCAGTCTACACGCTATAGTTTTCGGCATCTGAAAAACTGATGTCGATCGCGGCGTGCTAAAAGTGTTATTTCGGCGCTGTAAAAGTTTTTTTTTTACGCCGGACTATAGGGCGTCTGTTGGAGATGCTCTTAGAGCATCTTCACTAGCACCCTCGAAGCATCCTAAATTTTAATTTTGAAACTCGTCCGAAAATGGCCCTAACAACATTCTCTAATTGTCTAGAGCGATCCAATTTCTGTTCGGCACCCTCGAGTCACGCTCTTAATTTAGTATCTACTTGGGGGCGTCGGACACACTCGTACATGTCCGCATGTAGCCTCAGACAGGTGGGTCTAGTTTGTCATCCGCACATGCGTCATGTCGGTTTTAATGTCCGATTAGCCTTCAGACCTTTCCAAACGCTGCCGCGAGGGCAACTCCTCCTGGCGCAGATCACGGGACGCCGGGAGAGGCGTATCCGCAATAGCGGCGGAGGCTCACCGGAGGTTGCTCGAAGGCAGGGTAGAGAGGCGCTCAACAATGATCAACAGTGTCCCTCTCACGTCATTGCCCCGACGACATACGATGACGAGACTAGACTGGTCCCTTTCACGTCGTTGTCCTGACGCCGAACAACGACGAGACTAGAACCAGCGTGCCTGCTGCTCCAAGGCTTTAGATTAGATTTAGTTTTAGTTTAAATTTCACTGTAAAGTTAGTTTCAATGAAAATCGACTCTTTTGTTAAAAAGTTGCACATGATCGAAAGATACAGAATAATTTTTGGGGGTGTCTCCGGGAGCACCACCCATTGTGTTGAACATGTGTCCGACACCCATAAAACGAACAAATTTTGGGACATGCCGGACAGATTTTTGAGAGTGGGTGTGGAGATGCTCAAGTAAAGCAACATCCGTGAACAATGAGAAGGACAGGTTACCCGGGGTGGTAAGTATGCCCAAATGATGAAAAGGACGCGAATTTGATGGAAGAAAGGACGGTAATGAATTTCTTGGAATGGTCAAAAAAAAATCAAACTTCACCACAAATGGGCCAGATTCAAAACAAATCATGATTTTTCCATCTTTCATGGCAAACACACCTAGGTCGTCATGCTTAGGTTTTATCAGAACCACGAATACGGGGCGGTTCGCATAATAAACATTTTCCGATTTGAACACCGATATATTAGACCATGGATTTGGAATGAAAACGGAGCAAACTCGGGACAGATGCAAAATTAGCCGGATCAGTACATGCACAAGTACGACCGACAAACTATCAAAAAAATAATGTATGAGAGTTTAACAAAACATTCATATGCAATGGGTAGGGTATGGTGGGTAGAGCAATATCATACTCATACCCATATAGTCCATGGGTACAAAATTCTACCCATATCCTTACCCGCGAGGATGAAAGTATACCCATACCTGACGGATATCCGTACCCATTGGGTACCCGTTGGGTATATTAAATAGTATACAAATTATTCACAGCTTTACATTCATTGGGAGCACACTTGACAAAAAAAAACAATTATGTCAACTCAATAATTGGTAGATGAATACATTACAATTGCTAACTTTGAAATCACAATCTCATGGTCATATTAGTAAGTCAACTGAGTAAAAGGAGTCACGTGGAAACTTAACGATCTCATAGTTACAAGCTAAGAAAATAACAGCCAGCAAACAACAACACAACCAAGTAACAAATAACAACAAAAGGTCAACTGCATAGTTTCATCTAGAAGTAAAAATTCAGAACCCATCATCCAACACTTGTAGTCAATACAATGTGCCTCTTGCGCTACTAGCCTGGTGCATGAGATGTTGGGATGCATAGGATGAAATTAGAAGGGTCCATATGTCAGCATAAACAGGTAGGGTATGGGCATACCCACAGGTACAAGGTTGTACCGATGCCCTACCCATGACTGGGTAGTGTATAGATACTATCCATGGGTATAAAAATATGCTCATACCCTCCCCATACGGGTTCGGCACCCACGGGTACCCGTACCCATGGGTAAAAATGTCATCCTTAATTGTAACATGATAGAACATGATCACATGAACAAAATAAGTACATATGCATCCCATAATGCAAATAGCTAAATACAAGGGATAATATATGGTTATATCCCTAAAGTGACTATATAAGGGAGCTATTTTAATGGATGAAATTGTAACTAGATACCTACTAACTGTGCTATATTAGTTAAGGAGTTTAAGTCAAAGTTCGGACTATTCAGTTTAAAACCATCCGATAGTTCTAATTATTTTCAATAATCCATACATGGATGCTATATCATATACCGTATATGGTGTCATGTTCGGAATCCGATAACCCTAGCTGCCGAATTCCTTCAAATAAGATATGGATTCTTAAAAGCAGTTTTAGAAGCAGATTTGATGCGGAAATTATCCTACACCCCTAACTATGCTAGAAAGCATGACACCTTGGTCAAAGGCGCCGTGTCACATGTTGACAAAAGCCACATCGAGGCAGTCGGGCCCAGACTAGTGTAAGTATCGCGCCGTAGTGTGGCGCCATACTTACTATCATGGCGTGTGGGCCCACGACGCCATACGACTTATGTCATAACCATCACCGACCGACGATGCCCCACCGTCACCGAACCCTCCATCTTTCTCTTCTTCCCCAACCCAAACAGAGAGTTGTCCACCTCGTCGCCCATCTCTCCCTTACCAAATCCTCCTCCCAAATGCCTCATGTTTGAGCCTCATTTTAGTGCATTTTCTTCCGCTTGAAGTCCTCAAGATATTATGCTTTGTGCCCCTTCTTTTTATTGCTTGAAATCTTCGCATTTGACCAATCTAGAGAAACCCTAGTCATATATATGTTATTCGCTTTTCGGCACGTCAATGTTTTTGGAAAATGAAGATTACACAATCAAGACGAAGCTCGGAGGCAACCTCAGAGCTTTGTTTGGCCCAACGAGCTGAGGGGACATCTGGCTCCTCAGTCAGCAGATTGACTCAATTGTGTCATGAACGCCTTTGTTTTGACTTGAAACTATCTATAATGGTGTGTGGTCCACGAACTCTCAAGGAGAGTCACTGCAAACTGAAGGTCATCACGTCTTTTTCAACGCCTCCATGTTAAGGAGTGGTCCACACCCGATCTACGGATTTGTGGCATTCACATGATCAACCTCTCTCTATGTACCATCATGTATTAGAACCATATGACTTGTTCTACATGATTATGGTCATATTTGTATTATTAACTTGGTGGTTATTTCTCTTATGAGATGATTAATTGATGAGATGCAATCTTCAGTTATTTCCATGTTACATGTTGTAGATGTATATTATTACATTATTGCTATACGCTTGTTCTGATGAAACTAGTATGTTAGGACTTGTGAGGGGAAACATGTGCATTAGTCAGAGTACACGGATAGTAGTAGGGCGATTTGGCACCCGAGCACAGATGGACCTGATATCTCGACCATGTGAGTGACGTTGAGATTTGGTACATGTTCTTTGTCCGCATTTGCGACGTCTTGGTAAAATCCGTGGAGACGTGGTGAATATCAACTAAGGATGGCAATTTTACCCATGTGTACGGGTACCCGCGGGTACCGTACCCGTATGGGGACACTACTAGGAAACTAGATATAGGTAGAACCACCTTCTGTGGCGCACCAAACTGCCATGCGCCACAGAAAATATTTTTGTGGCGCATAGTTTTGCATTCGCCACAGAATTCTAAAATTCTGTGGCGCACGGGAACCGAGTACGTCACAGAAATATGGCTTTCTGTGGCGCATGGGCTTAGATGCGCCACAGAAAGCCACATTTCTGTGGCGCATCTAAGCCCATACGCCATAGAAATATGGTGGCCCCGCCACCAACGATTGGGTGGGTGCCCTTTCTGTGGCGCATGGAGCCACATGCACCACAAAATTTCTGTGGCGCATGGAGCCACATGCACCACAGAATTTCTGTGGCGCATGTGGCTCTGTGGCGCATGTGGCCCCATGCGCCACAGAATTGTGGCTTTCAGATGATAAAAAAATTCAAAAAATAAAATCCTTTTATATATAGGGAAGGTTTAGGGTCTAGTTGTTAGAAAAAATATAAAATACATATTTTGAATTCTTTTTTCCAAAAGTAGGTAAAAATATTAAAACGGGCATAACTTTTGCATACGACGTCGAAAAAAATGCGTTTAATACCTTAAAAAAAACTAGAGAAAATTTCGGAACCGCCCTTACCCGGGTTTACCCGGTTGGACATTTCTCCGATTCTCAAAATTCCAAACGAACAAAAATTTATGGCCAAAAGAAGATTTTTTCTAGCAAAATAAAAAATATAAAAAAATAGAGAAGACAATTGTGTAGCGCATGGGGCCACATGCGCCACAAAAATGTTGGGCGGGATTCGAATTTTTGAATCCCGCCGCCACCCCCTTCTCTTCCTCTCTTTTCCCCTTCTCTCCTCCATTTCTCCCTCCACTTCTCCCTCCACTTCTCCTCTCCCCTTCTCCTCTCCTCCACATCTTCTCTCCTCCTCCTCCACCTCCGGCGACCTCCTCCACAACTCCGGCGACCTCCACCTCCGGCGACCTCCTCCACCACCCCGGCGAACTTCTCCACAACCCCGGTGACCTCCTCCTCCACCCCGGCGACCTCCACCTCCGGCGACCTCCTACTCCACCTCCACCTCCGGCAACCTCCTGCACCACCGGCGACCTCCTCCTCCACCCTGGCGACCTCCACCTCCGGTGACCTCCGATGACCCCTTCCTCCACTCCACCCACGGCAACATGGTCTCCGACGAGCTCCGACGAAATTCCGGCGGCCAGATCTAGATCCAGATCTGGATCTAGATCTGGCCGCCCTTTTTTTTAAATTCAAAAAAATTCAGTGGCGCACGGTAGTGGGATGCGCCACTAAAATATTTCTGTGCGCACGGTAGTGGGATGCGCCATAGAATCTTGGCATTTCTGTGGCGCACCACCGGCGTGCGCCACAGAAATATAATTTAGTGGCGAGAATTCTGTGGCGCATCCCACTTTTTCCAGGATGCGCCACAGAATTCCAAAAAGGTGCGCCACTAATAGGCCTTTCCCTGGTAGTGGTAGGGTATGGGCATATTTTTATACCCATGGGTAGTACCCATACCCTACCCGCCAAGTCGTGGGTAGGGTATGGGTACAGCTCTGTACCCGTGGGTATACCCATACCCTACCCGTTTACACTAACATATGGACCCTACTCAGTTGATATACTAGATATGACCATGAGATTATGATTTCCAAAGTTAGATAATTGTTATGTATTCATCTAACTGTTACTGAGTTGAGATAATTGATTTTTTTGTCAAATATGCTACCAACGAATGTTAAACTATGAACAATTTGTGTACTATTTAATTTACCTAACGGGTAACCAATGAGTACGGGTACCTGCCGGGTATGGGTATGAGTATAAATTTATCCTCGTGGATAAGAGTATGGGTAGAATTTTATACCCATAGACTATATGAATACGGTTTTGCTATTTCTCACTCGAGTGAGTATTAAGTTAGAGCTCACTCAACTATAATCCCGTTAGATTTGTATCGTGATTCGTACGGTATGTTATTTATGTATCTTTTTTTTCCAGTTACACATGGGTTGCACATAGTTGCAACTGATATTTCTCAGTTACACATGGATTGTACATGAGTTGCATATGCAACTGGAAGCCATTATCTGAGTGAGAATTAACTTAATTCTCACTCGATTGAGCTCTAGTTGCTCCTGAATATGGGTATGTTATTTCTCTACCATTCCCATACCTACCCATTGCAATGCTTAATATCAACCACTCTCCTCGTCTGTGTTCCCCAGTGTGAACGTTTGCTGTCATGGTCTGACGGATCGACGAAATTTCTTGTCCCTTTGGGACAGGACGTCTCTCCTACTAATCTTGCCGGTTCCACTCTCCGCCGCATAGCCACTCGTCCACTGCGCACCAACGCCATGCTCCTCGTCGGCAAGGAAGACGATGGGACGAACGCAGCCGCTGGCTGGGTACTGGGAGCTTCTGATGCCTGGGGGGTTGTCGACGGGGCGGACGGCGCCGGATCGACCTCGCCGACGTGCTCGGCATGCCGGCCGCCGCCATCCGCGCGCAGCAAGCACGTGCAGCATCCGTGCGCGGGCCGTCCGCCGCAGCGCCGCCGTGCGCACGCCCGGGAACTCCAGATCCATTCTTGATTCTTTTTCTGACAGCCTCTCTCTTGTTTTTCTCTGAATCTGTTCCTTAACATGGACATGTGCATTGAATCCGTTCCTTAATTATTCTGCTTCAGGCAGATTTGTTTTTCATTTGTGCATTATTTCAGAGTGCCAAACAGATCCTAATTTTTCTGTGCCTAAATTTAGTACAATTCTGTACTGATTGATCTCTTGTGCGTAAATTTTCTGATTCATGTTGTTCATGGTCCAGATACTAAATGAACATCCAATACTTTTGTGTTCAAACGATCAGATCCAAAAGATACATCGCTGCCACGTGTATGTGTTTCCACAAGCATGTTATAGTCCAAGGAAATGTTCTGCTAGATATAATAAAGTAACGGTGTTCATCCTAAATGAAACATTTTTTAACCGTAAATGATCCAGCCTTTTTGTATAAGATTCCAGGAAACAAAGTTTGGTTTCCTAAATCGAATTTGTGTTCCAGGTTACGGTGGCTTCTGTCAACCATATTTTTTCCAGGACAATGAAAATCTTCCCAGCGCTTCCGTGATGGACCAAGGAAAAAAATAGCGTGCTATCAAAAATAACGTGGCCCTCCTTCAAAAGCTATACAAGATATAGCGTGATATAGTGAAATTACATGTAAAATAGCGTGATGAAAAAATGCAAGAAATAACCCAAATATTAAGGATTTCAGCACTAAAAATTTGTCCAGAAGCAATACATGCTTAACCAGGTAACCATATTCAAATGCCAAAGCCAAATCAATGGCACAAATACAAATATGTGGCTTAAACCATGAAAATTAATCAACTAAAAGATAAACAGTTTTAAACTTTAATCAGAATCATTAACATCGTCTTCAGAATAACTAGAAGAACCAACAGATTGCTCACCATCATCATTACCTAACGTAATTTCTAGGATTTTTGTTAGTGTAGTTATAACATTACCACATTTAGTGTGGTTTGGCGCGTATAAAACGCAAATAGCGTCATAGCGTCAACTTTAGGCTAAATATAGCGTAGCCTCTCCAAATACGCTATATCGTGCTATTAACCGGGAAATAGCGTGCTATTTTTTTCGTTGGGTATGGACTGACGTCCCAGTGCTCATTTAATAACTCGACAGCAGTGGGGCACGGCTCTGAATTTACCATGGTAAGAATTGTCTGCAGGGAAGCGTGGAACGAAATCTTGATGGGAATAGTTTCAAAAAAAAAAAAAAATCTTGATGGGAATAGAGGTACAGGATAAAAAGAGCAACTGAGCTCGGGTGTCAAAGTGCATTTTCGCTGAATATTGACATAAAATCTGGAACCTATCAGGCCTTGTTTACTTCTTTTGTATTTCTACTCTCGGAAAGTTCACCCAATCTCCTACCATCCCCTCAAATATTTTTCCATAAAAATACACTAGTATGAGGGAGGTGAAAAGACCTACTGTGCAGGGTGGTATCTACGCACGTAGTCACATGTGTAAACAGACTTCCAGGGTCCCACTTCTTTGTCCTTTTACTCCTCTCTTCCCCAACTCTGGTTCTTGTGAACCTTGGCCGGCTGGCTTCGCGCCCTTCGCCCCTAAGAGCAACTCCAGCCGTTGGCCCCCCCAGGCCGAATTGCCGGCGTTTTTTTGGGCATGCTGGGGGGGCGCCGGCGGAAAAAAACGGCCTGGGGGCGGGCCGATTCCCAGCCGCGGCCCCCAGGCCGATCGATACAGAAAAATGTGTTCGACGAACTTACGCGAAATTTGTTCAAACATAGACGATATTTGTTCAAACTTAACGATATTTGTTCGAACAAGATTAAAAAAAACAGGAAAAAAATTAAAAAACGGCGACGCGGCGTCTACATGCCGAAGTGGCGGCCGGGCATGCCCCACCATTTCTTCCGGCCCTCGCTGTTGTTGCGTTTGGGCGCGTAGGCCGCCGGGCCGGGGTAGTCGTTGAACTGGCGCTGGCGGCGGTCGGAGAAGAACGTGTTCCAGGTCACGTTGTTCTCCGGATCCCAGACGGGATCCGCCTGCTCCTCCGTCAGCCCCTCGCGGGCGGCGTAGATCTCCGCCAGCCGCTCATCGCCGGTGGGGGTGGGGGGGACCGGGAACCCCATCTGGCTGAGCCGCCAGGCTCCGGGGAGCCTCATGCCGGGCGGGCATGGGTAGCCCGCCTCGTGCAGCAGGCGCGCCTCCCGGTCCTGCAGCCAGTTCCGGCCGAAACCGTTGGCCGCCGCGCTGCTTGCTGGATCCATTCCGGCGAGGGGTTTGGGTGTTCGTGCTCGGCGAGGATGTGTTCGTGCTCGGCGGGGGTGTGCTCGCTGTGAGAGGAGGGGCAGTAAATAAATACCGGCGGGGAGAGGGCGGGGCAGTAACTGCGGCGCGCCTAACTCCGCCGCGTGGCCGATTTGACACGACGGCGGTTCGCTTGACCGGCGGGCAGAGCAGTAATGCAACGCGGAAGGCGAGGCGATGAGGACGACGAAGCGGTTGTGCCGCTGACAGGGCGGGCCCGCCGGAGCTTCGCGCGGTTTCCCTCGGTTCCGCGCCGTTTCGCGCCATTTTCCCTTTCGCCGGCGTCCCCAGGCCAAACCTGGCGCGCTGGGTTCGGCCTGGGACGCCGGATAAAAATTGGGCCAAATCCGGCGAAAAAAGAGGCCTGGGGGGCGCTGGGGGGGGGCGGGGCGGACTACGGGAAAAATGGGCCGCCGGCGTCAAAAAGGGGTCCTGGGGGGGCTCTCGGGGGGACGGCTGGAGTTGCTCTAACCTGCTGCCGCCTCGCAGCTCACCACCGGCCTCTCCTCGCCTTTTAGTCGTGCTCTGTCGCTTGAAGGGAGGTCAGCGCCGTGGAGATCAAGACCTCCTCGGGGCGGAGTGTTCCGCCGTTTGACGGAACGTCAGCACCATGGAGATCGAGACCTCCCTGTGCCGGAGTGTTCCGCTGCCTGAGGGGAACACCTGCTGGATCCGACGGTGCCGGCGGTCGCGCATCTGGTGCAGTGGGTGCGGGAGCAGCAAGCGAAGCGCGGATGCTGCGCCTCGTTCCCGTCAAAGGGTGAGGCGAGGCCGGACGCAGTGGCGCTGGTAAAGGCGGTGACTTCTGCAACTACACCTTCCCAGCAGGTCGCCGGCGTGCCGTCAGCGCCGAGTTCCTGGCCAAGTTCACGCGCGCTGCGCCCTGTTCTAGTTTTTTTTTCACCGGTGATTTGCGTCTCTGGTCAGGTTCTCTTGTCTATCCATAGCTAGCGCTGCGCGTTCGGTTAATATGGTTAATTCGGTTCGGTTTATACGGTTATACGGTAAATACGGTTTCGATACTTCGGTTAATACGGTTTAATATGAAAATACGGTTCGGTTTCGGTAATAACCATTTAGTTTCGGTTTGGTTTCGGTTATAATCAAACTAACCACAGTTGACGCGAATTTTGAATAACACATAAATTATTTTGCCATATATTTCAGTTTTATATTTTGTACAACCGAGCTATAGATGTTTTGTACGAGATAGAAGAAAAAAACAATTAAATTTCGGAAAAGAGCAATAAATATACTAGCACTGGGAGTTGAACTCGTGACCACAGGTCAAAAACATATGCTTCCATGTCTTAACCAACAGGCCGGGTGGACTTTAGTGGATTTTGTACACCGTATGCTCTATATAACAGTTTTGGGTAAAGTTAGCTGGGATTTGGACGTGAAATTATTTGATGAGCCGGCATTTCGGTTTTCCGGTTAACCATGTGGTTTTTCGGTTTTAAACCGAATTAACCATATGTCATATGGTTAGCAATTTTACTAACCATAACCTAACCACTAACCGTAAAAACCATAGCTATTCTCTTGTCTATCCATAGCTACACTTCGCACTTATCTGTATGTGTCTGGCGAAATAAAAATTGCAGTTTCCTTCTAATTATCCATATATTTCTTCTCTGTTTTCTATTGCTTCGAAACGATGAGAGTCGGGTGTTGTGTTTTTTTCCTTCAATCCCATCTACACAGGGAGTATATACGGGCTAATGTGAATTTTCCTTGCCTTCTTTTTTTGCATCGACCGTCCCTTCCTAGCCCTCATGTGAATAAAGTCAACTTATTGGAGGGTTAAAGCTGGGTTATCGGTGGCCATTTCTCTGCACTGTGATGTTTTCCAACATGTCAAATTTAGTTGAGAAAATTCCTTATTTGACACTGGACAAAATTTGCTTTCCTATATGACATCTAATTTTAGTTTGTTTCCTTCTATGCCACTACCGTCAGTCCCGTTACACTATTCCGTTAAAAAAAATTGGGCAGACCAAAATACCCCTCGTATCTATCTACACGAACCAGTCAATGAAGGAAACACACTCTCGTTCCCTGACCTCTCGTTCCTCTCCTCCATGTCCGTCCCCACTCGACCTCAACCAGATGCGGATCGACGCCAGGCAGGCGGCCAAGGCGGCCGCCCGGAGGCAGAGGCAGAGGCAGTTCGCTTCCGGAACGGAGGCGGGGCGCGGGCACCGGGAGGAGCCCAGGGAGGTGCCCGTCGCGAGCTAACCGGCGATGGTGCGAAGCTGCTGCCTACCTGGAGAAGAAAGCAAGACTAGCTATATTTGAGCTAATCCGATCTGCTCCGTGCTTGCTTCAAGAACCTGCCATGCTTCAAGAAGCAAGATGCTGTTCCTGCTTCTGCCGTTCAAGTGATTCGGACTTGAATGATGCAAAGAATTAATGGGCTGGATTGGATCTGAAGAAGGAACACGATTGAACTGTGTCCGCGAAGGCCGATCTGTCCGTGGCGAGCTAGCTCTGAGCTGCCCCGGATCAATCGTGTAGCTATGAATTCAGTGTCTTGCATCGTGTTGGAGATGCGGGATCCTTTGACGGCCATGTTTTTGCTCCAGCGTCAACTTTCACCTCGGCCATGAGCCCATGAGGAGAGCCGGCCGGAGTGCAGGAGCAAGCAGTCAAGCACACAGGAGGTGGCATCGGCAGCAACAAGGACGCACGGCTCTGCTTTTTTTTTTTTTTTGACCTGCACGGCTCTGCCTTCTTTTTTTATCGTCCTCTATAGTTTTTGTTAAATTGTGCACTAGGGGTAGAAATGTCTTTCACACATCTCTTTAACACTGTTGGTGTGCAAAATACACTAGAGTGTCATATAGGGAAAGATCTAAAGAATACATCCTTCAGGGAGCCCTGAGGCTCCTCAGAGCTTAGCGATTCTGGACCGTTCTATAGGATTCACTCCGATCGTGTCCGTCCGTTCCTAGCGATCCCTGGTCGGCGCGTCCTTTTCTACCCGCGTCGACCTGCGTGGTAGAAACCCTAGCCCCGCGTCCTCACTCTCCACCCAATCCCCTCACGTCTCTCCCGCCGCCTCGCTCCCGCGGCTCTTCTCCTTCTCCATCTCGTCGTCCACCCCACACGCGAGGACGCAATCGTCGGCGGCCGACCTCGGAGCGTCGGGGCGGCTGCAGCAAGACGAGCCCGCGCGGGGACGTAATCGTCGGCGGACACGGCGGCTCCCCGTCGGCTGCAGCAAGATGAGCCCGCGCGGGGACGTGGTCGTCGGCAGACACGGAGGTTCCCCGTCGGCTGCAGCAAGACGAGCCCGCACGGGGACGCGGTCGTTGGCGTCCCAACTCGGCGCGTCGGTCACGCGGCGACTCCTCGCCATCTGCAGCAAGGCGAGCGCACGCGGGGGCGCGGTCGGACTGAACCTCGCCGCCCCGTCGGCTGCCTCCAATCCCCCTTCTTCTTCTTGGCCGCTGGACGTGGGTACCGACGGCGGCGATGCCAGGGAGATTCCTCAAGCGCCAGCGGGAGCAGGGTGCTAGGGTTCATCCAGGTTTGCCTCTCCCTCTTCTCTCTCTGTCTCCTCTCTCTGCTCTCATTTTCGTCTCTCCCCTGCGCCGGCTACAGGGAAAAGAGGATGAGTGAGTCTGAGCAAGGAGCTTGCTTGATGCCCCATCACCGCTCCCAGGTCCGATTGCATCTGAAACAGATCTAAGCCACCCAGATCGCCCCTGCCTTGATCTCTCAGTTTGGAGATGTACATGTCAGGGATGATCTTGTCTGACGTGCACGCTGTTCTAATCATCTTTCTCTCCCCTTAGCATTCACTCTCTCAGTTTGGTGCAACAGGAAGGGAGTAAGCAGGAATCGTCGTATCAAAACTCTTGATGTGCACCTACTTCCCCTTCATTTCTGGATCCACAAGGTTCGTCTGACTTAATTTGTGCCTTTTTCAGATCTGGTTGTTATTGCTGTAGATTGGTTACCACTTACCACATCAACATATTTTCTTCCCTCCTGCAAAGTATGGACCACCACCATGCCTCCCTCCCCGTCAAGCAGCACTAATTAAGGCAGCAAGGTACATCTGTTTCTTTCTATTCCTCTTGATTTGTTCAGCAATTTGCCCCAACATATTGGGCTGCGGTAGCTTGACAACTTTAATCTTCTCACATTCAATTTTGTTTGTGCAGATTTTTTTTTATCTAAGCCTACAATGTTTTCCGTGAAAATCCAAGCAGATTGCCAGCCTGCAAAGGGAAGATAAGTCTATGTAATAGAGGTAATTTAGTTTTTTCTAAATTTTAGCTCAAGTCAATGATAACAATCTTAGATAGTTTGGGTGAATTTACTTCTTCCCTCTATTTCTAGATTGTTAGATGTGGCTTCCTCTTCATCAGACATGTTAAATAGTGATTTTTTTCTCTTATTATCCTATGAGGTGATTTGTTTTCCTAAGATGAATTAACCCTGGCTGCAAGTTTTCTCACCACATGTTGTGCTATGACCAGGAATGCTTTGGTGTGTGTGGCAGAAGATTCTTACGCTACCGGCGACACTGACCATCGCTGCTGAACACCGATGGATCGTTGAGAATTACGAAGAGGTACTTGCGATTTTTCTCATTCATGGTACATGGCGTGTTCATATCGCTGAACATTTCTTTTCTTAGCAATATAATTCCTATATATTTCTTTGTGCTTTAGATTCTTCATTACAAGCAACTGAGCATATCCGAAGTGGATTTCACTGATTTTAACTTGTCCGTGTTTTCAGTTCGTTCTATATTGAGGATACTGACACACGATATTGAGATGTTGGATTTGTCTAAACCAAGGTTTACTCATGTCATGGCTTTGGTTTCAGCTATGGTTCTCAAGCTTGGAGATGGCTCTGTTCGTTGATCTTGTGCTTTGTGGTTGTTTTCTGCTTGCCTTGTTTTACTTTCCTCTCCAATGCATGCCCTCGCAGTTCTCTAATTAAGCATTCCATGTGTCTTTCTGATGTCCCTTGCAAACAAATTTATGTGAAAATTATGTGCATCAATCAAGAGTTCTTTTAGATCATAGATTCAATGACTTTTGGTCTCATTATTGCTTCTTGAGTACAGAATTATAGTATAGGGTGTGGCTGTTTGAAGTGCAAAAAATCAAATTAGCCAAAATAATTGCTTCTTTGCTACAGCGTGCCGCACCCAATCCAGGTCGTAGCAGCTAGCTCTGTACAGTTACTTAATAATTTGCTCCTTAGATAATTTGTTGCCTTCAAAGAAGCTCAAGATCAAGGTTGATTCTATATCCTACCTGTATATTATTTTTGAGAAAAGAAAATGGAAGATATAAGTGGATTTGTGTTTTCAGAGAGCCAACTACCATTCCTATTCAGCTTGTGTTTCATTAAGCTCCATATGATTTCTGTATTTTGTGATTAAACTGCATATACATTTGTTTGTTTGTGCATGGACAGGGATGGGGGTCTAGGCTGCAAAATATTGCTTCTTGATTACAGAACTATAGTTTTTTGTTTGACAGTTTGGTCTCATGGTCAGCCCATTCGGTTATTGGATTGGTGCAAATTCTCTCTGCATAGTTTTATTTTGTTTACGCGTGGTTACCAAAATTGTGATTCCAGTATATGATTTCTTTGGGTATGCACAAGCATGCTATTACTACAAATACTCAGCGATGCTTCTCATCCTGCTCTTTTGCTATTCATGACCGGTTGTAGAACCTAAAAGCGCTATACTTATAGGTTTAAAACTGCTCATGTCCGGTGATGGTGAAACTGTGAAAAGGCATAGATTAAATTGATACTCTAAACCATTAATTAGTAAATTAGTTTATGATAAGAAGAAAGATATAATGTCCGCATGGATGTTAATTATTGTTTTAATAAAAGGCAATGGAAGCGAGATGCCTTTTTGCTCTGCTATTTTCCCTATAAATTTGCATTCTTACAGCTGCGTAAGATATTAAGATCCAGCAAATTCGTTTTTATTTATTTTCATTTACTCTTTATTTCCATTTCATTGATTAGCATACTAATTTGCCAGTTTAATTTTCAGTAAATACAAGGAGACGTGTGCACCCCAGGTAGAAGAATTCTGCTATATCACAGACAAATACATACTTCAAGGATGAGGTCAGTGCTATGTTACATCATTTCGTTCTGTGTTTGTCACTTTGTCTTCACCATTCTCTAATACATATATAAACAGGTTTTAAACATGGAAATTTCCGTCCTTAAATTACCTGAAGTTTGAAATGACCGCACCGACAACAAAGTGCTTTCTGAGGTTTTGCTCCTTTTCATGAATAAATAAATTTCATGAGATGATACCAACCAAGATGTGTTCTGCATAATCAAAGAATTCTTTTCATGATTCCTATACCGTGTACCAAAAGAATCCTGAAAAATAACTGAAGGTGAGTTTTTCTTACATCCTATAAAGTTTTTTTACTACTACAGATAAATGGATGGTTCTATTTACTGAGTTCATGTAAAGATTTTCTCATAGTTTCTTGGTCGAAATTCACATGTTTCAGCTGTGCATACCTCTACTGCTCTTCCTTTGGATCACATGTTGTCTGTATGTTGTTGGTCCATTATAGAACTAAGAGGTATACCCCTTCTTTTTCATCGATTGCTAGATGTCCTTTGAGGCTCTGTATCTCTTGGTAATGGTGTGTGTATTGCCTTGTGCTGTCAGTGCACTTGGTAGTCGGCGAATCAACCCACATGTAGTAATCCTTAAAAATAATCGAAGACATTTGTGACCAATAATAGAAGACTGCGCTGCTCCCCTGTTAGTTTGTAGGGCAGTCGATTTACTTGAATTTGTGTTTCTCGAAATTTGCTTCTAAAAGAGAAATCTAAAATATTCATTGTCAAAGGAAAAAAATGTCTACTTAGGTTGCTACTATGTGAATAATAATTCTTGGTATAGTCAAGTCGGCTTTGTAGTTCTGTATAGCAACAATAGATGATGCTATCTATTTTTCAGGTTTCTAATCAACTCGGTTTGACTCAGAATTAAGCTAAACTAGATTTCTGGACCCAATGCATCAGCCATAGCCCATTGGTATCTATTTGTTTACACTCGCATGGCTAATTGGTATCCTCATTCATATCGGATAGTGTCCACCATAAAAAAGGATGCTAACCGTATATACACACATGATTGGATAGCCACAATGCCAAAATTGTTGGCAACACTATCGGTATGGCTACAATGCCCAAAAAAGGATGCTAAGGTCACGCCATGTCCTCTATATTGTTTATTCTTGGAATAGCTGCAAGTTATTTTAAGTTTCCAAATGGTGATATGATGGGAACTCAGATATGGAATAATGCATTTCTTCGTGTCTCTTGCTCTTTCTTGGCAAAGAAACAGAGAGCCAATTATTCTCATGTATCTTTAGAAAAATGAGTCATATGCTGCTTCTGTTATATCTAATGCTTGAATTTGGGAATTATGATTCTTTTCTTCTCTGGTTTATTGTTTCCTATAAATTTCAAAAAACTACTAGGATGGATATGACATACGAGACGGAGTCTCTGCACCTAATTAATGTTTGCAATGCTGGTATTTATGAAATCTACTTTGTTTGACATTTGGAGCTTGAATAAATACATGTGCTGCTTTTACTCATAGTTTTTTTTTAATTTACCGTTTCCTCCCTCTGCATATTTCCTTGCTGATCATATTTGTTGTACAATAAAACTCATGATGTCTCTTATTGTAATTCATCCTTGCCATTTGTTTGTTACCAATTTCTAATATTTTCATTGAAATGGCACCCATAATACTTGTCAGGAAGGTTTCATCGAATTCATGTGTGCGCAAGCCTTTGTTTCAGGAAACTTGGCATCAGAAGCAGACTGAAAGCCTTTATAAGTTAAATAACTGGAAGACTATATCTTTAGGTGAGCCAGATATTACTAGCACCATATCTTGGAATTATGCTTTGGTCAGCTGGAAGCCTGGAACATGGTTTCCCGCCACATTATATCACCTTGCATGAGGCAAGCCGCGTTTACAATTTGTAACAACTGTGTGTACTCGAAAGTACTACATCAGATTGCTCTGATGACATATCATTTGATCCACCACCCTTCAGCATGGTCTTTTCTTACTAATACTAGACATATTTCTTGCCACTCAAGAGTTTATGGCTTAGACCTTTAATCAGTTTGCACTAGAACTACCATAACATTAGCTTATTGATATTTTGAGTTTCTTTTATCTTTTCAAACCATATTCAGTTGTGAATTGAATGCAGTTGTGAATCTCTTAACATCTTTACTGTATGATATTATGACTACTAATTTCATAATACGCAAAAAAAAATGCCTTCAATCTATAGACCTGTGATCAAATATATGTGAATATAAACTATCCTTTTAATAATTTGTATAAATTGTGGGAACCACGGGCAAAAAATTCAAAGAATCAACATGTGCTGCGCGGCGAGCCGCGCCGTTCGAATCTAGTTTTAGAATATATGTCATATAGGGAAGCAAATTTTGTCTAGTGTCAAATAAGGAATCTCATTTTAAAAGAGTGGCAAATAAGGAATTTTCTCAATTTAGTTTGGAAGGCAGAAAAATCCCCGTACAGTTATGCAAGGGAGACCTCCATGGATCTTGGTTGATAGGGGTATGAAACAATTTTCTTCGCTATAACAAATCTTTCATATACACAAAAGCTGGGAGCAATTTTTTTTACGCAAAAGCTGGGACCATATGCTCGAACATGCACCATCCGGCAGCTAAAGAATAAGATGCTTTGTCATGTTTGTCCGATGAGAGGACTGAGAGATGCATGTCATCTGTGATGTGTTTCAGGCTTTCAGCCAAACAGACTGGACAACAGACAGAAACGCCGTATGAATCCAACGGTGCTGGGGCATGCGTAGCTACCACTATGCACATAAAATCCTCTCTCATGAGAGAGAGTTTTTAATCTAGACAAAAATAAGGGGATTTGAGGGGATATCTCGGAATTATCCCGTCCAAATCCGAAAAAGTAAATGGTCTATTGGGGATTTTTCGGGACTAAGGATAATCCCTTCCGATCCCCTAAAATACACCGTAAGTAAACAAGCCCTTAGGGTTTTCACCTTATCACGTCTACCTCTTACTAGGGATAAATGAGTCTGATGTCATTTAGTCTGCCTAGTCACAAGAATGTTGGCGCTTGACCGCTTGTTAACTCAAGGGAAACGCTGAGTGGAGCCATTAATTTAGAGACGGTTGCACGGGATATCTTTAACCATATGGCAGATGACCTAATAATATGATTAGCCATGCATAAATGTTTGATATAATCTTATCATGGCTTTTTATTGATATTTAGAGTGCATATAGGATATACGGAACTATACTATGCAATAATACAGGATATAGGGAACCACTACGTAATTAGTAAGATACAGTAATCACACAACACATGCTGCAAGCGTGGTTCAAGCGCTGCTAGCAAGCAACTGTAGCTGCTCAAGCATAGTACTTGACGTAGCTGCTGTAGCTGCTCTGCTTGTCAAAGAATCGGTCCCAGAGCATGATGCCGCCGTAGTTGTCCTTCTTCTGCACCACCGGCGCGACGCCGTAGTAGACATTCTTGGGGTGTATCCACTGGTACGAATGCTGGTCCGCCGTCAGCCCGATGTAGAACCTGGTGGCCGGGTACGCCGCCGTCCACTTGTCCCACGCGTCCTCCCAGGCCCCGTACTGGTTACACGCCTTGTCGTCTTCCTCGTAGACCCTCACGTGGACGCGCTCGAAAATCCCCGTCGCCAGCGCCCGTCCCACGTGCGCCGCCGGCGGGTACGCGCACCGGACCGTCGCCGTCAGGTGCAGCAGCTTGCCCGGCCCCCCGCGGATGTTGTGCTTGGCCAGCTCCAGCGCCAGCACGTCGTACCGGTCATCCGGAGTGCCGTGCTCGAGGAACATGTCGACGCCGTCGAGCCACGCGTCGCCGAAGGGGCGGTGGACGCCGGGCTTGGAGCCGCCGAAGTAGGAGTTCCAGAGGTGGTCGAAGAGGTTGAGCGCGGAACGGTTGGATGGGAGGGAGTAGCCGGTGCCGTAGCCGCCGATGGAGAGGGAGACCGGCACGCCAATGAACTGGCAGTGCTTGATGTCGGGGCCGATGGCGGAGAGGTCGTGGCCGGAGAGGTCGAGGTGGTACTTGTTGCCGTGGCCGAAGACGTCGAGGAAGGACATGGTGACCATGGTGTACATGCCGGAGTCGCAGGCCTCGCGCAGGGACCCCTCGTCCTTGTTCCGGCCCCAGAACACCGTCACCTGCCCGGTCTTCCCCGCCGCTGCCGGCGCAGCAAGGAATAAGGCCGCGAGCACGGAGAGTAGGGCTAGGAGGCAGGCAGGCCTCCGGTGTGCGAGCGCCATTGTTAGATGCATGCTTTTTAGCTAGTTGGTATATAACTCGGTCTAATTGGTTTGCTTTTGTTTTGGTTGAAAGCTTGAATGTACTGGTATATATAGATGTTTTGAGAAAAAGGCAAGAGAAACTCTAGAGAGACACTTCCAGAGAGAGACAATTCGAGTCATGGAATCAAACTACAGCTGGGCAGCTATAGTTGACTGCAACACTTTTCCAGCTAGCTTTAACTTGTAAGGAAATAGCAGTATAATTTTGACTAAATGGCACTTTGACAAACTCTCAGCCCCACTGATATTTTTTTAGAAATAGTAGCCGGATTTCGAAAAAATTAGCCGAACTCCTCCAAACAGCCGAATTTAGCCGAAAACGGCGAAGTTATCTGAAATAAACCATCTTTATGCTCTGAAATTGTCAAAAATATCAACGCCAACAATGCATTATTGTGCTTGATGAGAAACTTTAAGGCTTTAAATATGGCAAATTGGCAACAGCGTGAATAATTTATTTCAAATGACTTAACCGGTCGCGCAGCTCAGGAAATGCCAATGAGAATGACTTTCACCGTATTTAAAAAAAAAAGCCACCGTGAATTGTGAGAGCGGTCAAATCTGGTTGAAACTAATTCTGAAGGATCATTAGAGGCCGAAAGCAGTGGCGGTGTTGTGTAGTCGATCTGAGGCTGTGTAGTCAAATCTATATATGTATATATATATAAGATATTCTTTTACTCCCTCCAATCCATAATAAGTTTTGGAGATTTAGTACTAATCTAATTTAAATTTGTACTAAATCACTGACACTTATTTTGAATCGGAGAGTATAAAATTTGCATGATTTCTGTTTGTATAGTCACAAAACGGTGTAGTCATGTGTGATGTGACTACAGAACACAGCTTGTGTGTGGCTTCGCTACTGGCCGAAAGGGTATTTATAGGACAATTATATACGAAAGAGCAATATTTCAGGTAGCTTTTGGTTGCTTCCGGTGCGCCGCGATTTATTTGAGTCGTTGAGTGAGTGAGTGAGTGAGGCGGCTAACTTCATGAGGAGGAATTATTTGAGTTGATTTTTTCAGTGACATGACCGGAGCTGAGCTTTCTGGAGGGATCGACATTTTGTCTGCGAATTCGGATCGAGATCGCGCTCGCGTGTACAGTATGTTATAACAACCTGGTGGACAGCTAGCTAGCTCATCCGATCGACGTGGTAATATGCCCAAACCGACAGAAGAGTACATTCGACGGAACGGAAGGAAGGACAGAAATGAATTTGTTGACGTGTTCCACGGTGTCGGCAATGTTGACTCGACGACACCAATCATCTAGACTGACAAAGGAAGCTGCCGACGGTGCACGTAAATCTTCCGATTCGTGACATGCACTACTAAGTTGACCAGCACTTGAGACGATAGCTAAGCCAGCTAGACAGCATTGACTTTGCTGCTTTCATGTCTATCCTCCTCCATTTGCCAAGCTATACGACCTGCATGGCCAGTTCACGAACCAGTGGATAGTCTCCTTGGTCACGCACGCCTATATTAATTGTACGGAGTACATACACAACGATAGAAATTTTAGTCATTGTCTTTTCAGTCCCCAACGTACGTCACCTGAGTCGACCGTAAAATAGTTGATATAGTAATTGTATGACGGCAGCCTCTCCTTAATTTGATCTTCGATGTTTGCCTCTTTTACCCGGAACTCCATCCAGAGTTATTTTTTGTAATTTTGTTTGTCTTTTTTCTTTGACTGTAACTTCGGCGGGCCAAGGCCAGCCTGAACTATATATTAACAGCCGAGAGCAACATCCATTACAAGGTGAAAAGTGGGGAGCGAGGGGGGAGAGCAAAAAGGAAAATACAGGGGATCACAGAGGGTCAAAATGTTACACCATTGGATCATAACATCTCTCGACGGCAGGTCACGGCACTGATGGGACCAGAGGCAGACGTCCGCAACACATTTGTGAGCTACAACCGAGCCCGGGAGGTCTTTCTGATTAAAGACCAGGTCATTCCTTCTCTTCCAGATGTTCCATAGGACGGCGATGAAGATTGTGGTTCCAGCAGCAGAGGGGGTCAGAGCCGCCCAAACATCCCGGACAGTGTCATGCATGTTGTCGGGGCAACATGGGGGGAGAATGTCCCAGACTTCCTTGGCGCGGTGGCAATGCAGAAGAAGGTGGTCCACGTCTTCGCAAGCTGAGCAAGAGGGGCAGCAGGGAGAGGCAGCCATATTGTGTCTGAAGCGCCTCTCATTTGTGTAGATACGACGACGGAGCAGAAGCCAAACAAAGATCCTGCAAGTGTTAGGGGCCACATTTTTCCAAACAAACCCAGCAAAATCGTCAGGAGGCAGAGTTCTAAAGTAGTTGGCGTAAGTGTCCCGGTTCGAGGGAGCCTTATTGGTGAAATGGTTAACTCGAGTGTCAACTCCGGAGGGATCAGGAGTGATGTGATCAAGAAGGGGGGAGAGGAGGGAGAGCTCCATAGAGGCTTGGGTTGAGAGGTGAGGAGCAAGAGAGGAGGAGAGGCCAGAGAGGAGAGCGTGGGAGACAGACAAGTTGGGGCGGGTAGAGTGAGAAGCGAGAGTAGGGAAAGATTCGGCCAGAGTGGAGGTGCCTAGCCAATGGTCAAGCCAAAAGGAGGTGGAGCGACCGGAGATGACAACGACAGAAGAGTTAGAGCGGAAGGAAGACAAGGTGGAAACAATATCCAACCAGATCGGGATGTTAAGAGAAGAGGAGTCGCCAAGGTCATGATTATTTGACCAGCCGTAAAATCGGCGGAACCAGGAGGCCCAGGGGGCATCCGTGTCAGAGTGGAGCTTAGAAAGGAACTTGGAGAGAAGCGATTTATTTTGAGCGGCCATGCACATAATTCCGAGGCCACCCAGAGACTTCGGGGTGCAGAGATCCATCCAGGCGACCTTGTAGTTACCACCGTGGCAAGTATCTTCCCCCGTCCAAAGGAAGGCACGCCTGCGTTTGTCGATAGCCTCAAGGACGCCGTGGGGAATGATGCCAGCAGCCATGGCGTGGGAAAGGAGAGCGGACAGAACAGAGTTGACAAGGATGAGACGGTCACCGAAGGGCGTGCAGCTGCCGCGCCAACCTGCGAGATAATTTTGTTTGTCTAGATCTACCACCTTCTACCTCCATGATGTCTCGTTCGCCGTTTGCTTTTATCTCCTCGTGTGCTGCTCACTCTGTCCTCTTTATTCTTGATAGAATGCTTCGTATATTTGTCTTCCGTTCTTCTCATTTTTCGGCTCTTCATCGCGTGGAGTTGTATATCATAGTACAAACCGACACTTAGTACAACCCGTCGCAACGACGGCCAGGAGACCCATGGTTATTAGCATGTGGCCGGTGAGGACTACCACACAAGACCACCCGTAACATGCCCCACACCGACAATAAGGTTAATTGTTGCTTAAGATATCGACCACGGATAATTAATTTCAATTTCTTGCGATGTTAGCCGCTATATAGGACAGTCTCGTAGACGATATTAGTATATCGAGTCTCGTATTGCCATCAGATTATGTAGAAAACTGTGTGCAATGTGAAGATAAAGAAAATTAAACCGTGTTGGAGAATGGTTACCTTTATAGCAATCATGTTAAGAATTTGAACCATCCTTAAGAATGATTGCGTTTGATTTTTTTGGGAATTACAAACACCTCCACTCTGAATAAAAGGTACCCATCCCTTCATCATGGCTACTTCAACATCTCTGGGGAATAGCAAGGATGTCCTAGAGCGACTACTCCCGCCAGTGGACACAATCGACGAGTTCAATGCATGCTTCAACGATGGAAACAATCCTACCCATGGCAGAGAGTTTGTAGATGAACTAGATGTCCCGCCACCACCCTCCAGCCTTGACGATCTTGAGTATAACGACACACTATGGAAGGGCCGAAGCGGTCGCCGAAGCATGATTCACAGTAGGAGTGGACCAAACAAGAGAGGAACGAGGAGTATGGTGATGAGGAGGACGCGAATAAGGACGATGACGAGAAGCCAATGACAATCATCGGCAATAAGTGTGGTCGTCCGATGGACGGTGATGGCACGGAAAAAGGGAGGAGAAAAATAAGTAGTACACTAGTTCATTTGAATGTGTTTTCGATTATGGAGGGAAAAATTTAGCATCCTTCGTATATCTCGTAGGCTTAGACTTCATAGGGTCCCACTTGTAAGTGGCAGTATGTCCAATACAAATGGATGATTATGTTGTCCGTTGCATACTGGCAAACGAAAATATTGTGTATAAATGTTTGTTTCTGATGTGTCTACGCGTGGTATATATTCCGCCACATAACCCTCCTCAGACAGATCCTAACGGTCACACTGTTCCTTATCTGCACATGGTGTGGTGCCCGACCTCAATCTCCTCCAACCTCTTCGCAAGAGGATGATCGACATCATCTCCTCCGTTATCTCCTAAGAAGAACCGAGCAAGCACGAACAACTCAACAAATGATAACCAAGAAACGTGTGCTCAAAAACATCCCAAAGACAAATACACGTGCCAAACGCACAACGGAACAACACAAAGACCCATGCAACCCTGTTGGGAAAACTGGAGAGAGACCAATTAACCCTTAATAGAGATTAGCACACTCTTAACGTGATATGAAAATACGCAGCGGAATAAGATGTAAAATTCAGCACCACTTGTGTACTAACTCACGGATCGTTGCTCAGTCACGGAAGGAAATAATGCATCAACATATAAGGTGGAAAATATGTCCGCACTTGGGCAGACGCTCACGGAGCCAATGTCTGTGCGGATGTTTTCTAAACTAAGTATTGCAGTAGCAAATCAACACACAGGGACACCAATCCTTTTTATGTGAAAAACCCTCTCAACTTGAGAGGGAAAAACCACGGGCCGAAACCACCCAAATCTTCTTCCACTATTATGAATATGGGATACAACAGGTTCTTCTCTAGAGAGCACTAGAGGATCTGATACATCAAGATTTGGGGCAAAAGAGATGGGGATCGGAACAATCTCACCAAAGATGGTGAAACCATAGCTTGAAGGAGACAAGGTAGTGGATCTGAACGTCACAACCTTGTGGGCATGACCCGTGCTTGATCTCAAGCTTCTTCCTTCAACTTCGTGTTCTTTATTTCTCTCTCTTGGTTTTCTTCTCCAATGGAGGCTATCCTAGATTTTTGTCACTTCTGTCCCACCACCTAGTGGTGGCTGGCTGGGAGGGTTAACATCCCCCATCCATCATGTGCAAAAATCAAAATGACCCTAAGTCATAACCCTAATGGATAGTGGGCTTCTGCACCTGTCTGGACCGCCTGAAACGCTTCACAAGGTCATCTCCTCACAGCCCACATGAGGAGAATACCCAACACAACATCTAGCAAACAGCACGACACGTCAGACAACGGCGCCAATAGGCGACACGAAGGGACGTCACTGCCAGCAAAATAACCAGCCTGATAAACCAACCGCCAAAACTGCTCCCCTACGAAGGCCCCACAACACCATGTGTCATCATAGCAGAAATTGTCGACCGTCCAGAAAATCGAAGAAAAAGAGAAATCTACAACTCTTAGAAGTTAGAATCCTACCTACTTGACAAATACACACACGACATTTTTTTCTAGATTCGGGTAGTGCACTCCATATCCATCTCGAATTTGCCCGTACATGTAAGAATTTTGCAGAGATTTTTTTTTAAGTGGGAAGAATTTTGCAGAGATGACCAATGGGCCTGGTAAAAAGGGATATTCCAACTATATATTTGTTAGTCGTCTGTGATGATCCACGACCATGACATGTGCCACCGACCTATTAAATCTAAAGAATACATCCTTGAGGTAACACTGAGGCTTCCCAGAGCTCAGGCACATCTGGCCGTTCTATAGGATTGCCATTCGATCGTGACCGTCCGTTCCCTAGCGATTCCCAGTCGGCCGGTCGTTTTCTACCCGCGTGGAGCTGCGCCGTGGAAACCCTAGCCCCGCGTCCTCACTCTCCACCCAATCCCCTCACGTCTCTCCCGCCGCCTCGCTCCCGCGGCTTTTCTCCTCCTCCATCTCGTCGTCCACCCCGCCGCCTCCGCCAAACGGACGCCCGCGCCGACGCGCCACCTCGCTGGCGGTGGAGGCTCTCAAGAGGGCGGCGCACAGCGGCGGTGTGGAGTGGGGGCGCACGGCGGGAGGAGGTGACCCGCGGTGGAAAACCCTAGCCGCCAATCCCCGTTTCGTCTCTCCCCCCAATCCCCTCGCGTCCCTCCACTCCCTGTCACCGCCGGCCTCCTCCCGGAGACCCACGAGGTGAGGAAGATGAGATGACGCGAGGGAGAGCGGCAGTGGCGACGGCGCATCGACGAGTTGGTGGGCTTGGGCCATCGAAATGCGGCGATCGCGCTCCTCTTCTCCTCTCCGGCCGTCGCCGGCGTCCTCCACCGAGCCGTCGTCCGCCTCATTCGCCACTCCCCGCCCCTTCGTACCCTCCTCGCGTGCCACCCCTCCTCCCGCATCGTCTCCCCGAGCCGAAGATGCAGCTGCCGTCCTCCATCGCTGTCGTCGAACCATGGAAAAATCCGTCATGGCTGCTGCCTCCTCCTGGACCGCGCTTTTGCCTGCTCCCGCCCCTTCTTCTCCCGTCGCCAAGCTCGCGTTGTTGCTGCGCTTCACCTCGCCATCCTCCTCAACACTCAACAGGAGGAGCACGGGTCGCCGCTCGGAGATCGACATGGCTCAGGTTCTTATCCGCACACCCCATCCATCTCCTGCTCGATTCCCCACTTGGATCTGATGTGTGCCCATTTTCGTCCCCATTGTCAGTGAGATCCAGCCGATCTATGTTTTGGAGAGAGGTTGGGAGGCTCGGCTGGTTCTGGTACGGACTCTCCATGGAGGGATGCTACTTTCTTTTGGTTTGCCTTCATCTCCTTTTCCGTTTCTAGGTGCTTGATGTGGAGAGGTGGGAGAGGAAGATGGTTCTGGAGGTGGAGCAGGGTGGAAGGAGCTCGAGGAGCGGCGCTGGGTGGAGGATGGGCTTGGGGCGGTGCTGGCCTAGAGGAGAAGCTGCAGCCATGGGAGGATCGGTCCTGCTCCCCTTCTTCTCTCCCCACTCCCAAGATTCACGTGCTGCAGCTCAAGCCGTCCCCAATGTCTCGCACCAAGGTGTGTTGCTTCGACTTTCTTTATTTTCTTTGCTTCATCATGTTTTTATCTACGGATCCAATCGCCTTGGGTATTCAGCTGTGAGTGCTGTCTTATATTGCATGTTTTCTATTGTCTGAAATCCAAGCCATCCTGGGGAATTTGTATCGGAAATATTGCAAGGTGTAGTGCAGTTTTATAGTTTCTGTTTGAGTGTGTTCTAATTGGTTTGGTTTGCTTCATATTTATTATTGGTCTATACATTTGATGCCTTACAGGGTGTAGTATATGTTGTACGCAGCTTTCAGATTAACAACGATACTCATGTGGAGTATGGCAGTCCACTTTCATTAACTAAGTCATGTTTAAATATGATGTAACTTACTCATTTGTCCAAAAAAAAGATGCAACTTCCTCATCGAACAACCAATGCGCGGCTGATTGGTTCCGCTCAAGGAGATGGACCAGGGGCGCCATCCCTTGACATACGACTCTCTCTCTCTGGTTCTAGCTTGGAAGGAGAAAAGGAGGCCGGAGGTCAGGATCCACGAAGACATCAGTTCCGTTCGGCTCTGCCTGGCTTTACGTTCATTCTAGCAAAGGTTTCCTTTTGTTCACGCCTTTCCTAATATTAGATGCGGTCCTCCTGTCCATGCTGGTTCACATGTTCTTGAGGCTGATTTTTCTGTTTCATCATTTTGTTTAGCAGGACATCATCTTCATGTTTTTCAACACCTCTCGCTATGGGGCTTCTGTGATATGTATGTGTTATTGTCTACTAATAAGAAAAGTCGTGTGCATGAGTGCTGGTTTGGACTATATCATGTAAAAGTGTTGCGGCTTGCAGGTGATGATTAATTATGAGGAGACAAATAATTCTAATGCACCTTATTTTCTAAGAACATGTAATCTCTTTGGGCGATACATCTTTAGGACTGATTTTTTTTGCTTTTAAGGACGAATGTCATATATATCAGTATATCACATGTTCCTTTACTGCTTGATTTAGTTCGATTATGATGGAGATTTCCGGAAATATCATGAATTGAGCGATGCATATTTAGGCCTGAAACTTTTATCTAGCCAAAAGCTCGGTGCATATATTTGATTGTGCAGATCCGGTTTTATATATGCTTACAAGTGCAGGTAGTTTTACAAATATAACCAAGGTCAGTTAAACCGATGCACGTGCGATGGTATTTTTTTCCTTTGTGATTGGATATTCTTTGTTTGAGACACCCCCAAAATATTGCCACACTGAAGCCTTCATCTGCCTATACAGCCAGACATCTCATCCAAGTAGAGAAGGAGCAGTTGATACAAGGTGCAGAGCTCTTTTTTTGCCACCAAGATCTTTTAGGAAATTCCCATGAGAGAATCAAATGTGAGTAATGCTGATATTATATTTTGTATCAACTAGGTTTGCTCAGATGATTCAAGAATTGAATGAACAAAGCTCACTGCCGGCGCCAACCCCATCGCCGCGCCCTCTCGGCCGCCGCCACCATCCATTACCTTGCCGTTGGCCAGGTCTGCCCGCTCCGTCGTGGCCTTCGCTTCCAACCCCGGCGGCTGCAGCACGTCGAGCACGCGTGGGGACCGAGCTAGATCGATGGCGCTGCAGGGACCTGAGGCTGGTTGAGGTAAGATGCGTCTCCTTCTCTTCTCCCTTTATTCCCCTCTCTGTTGTTCTGCCATCTGATTACCGGTTCTGTCTATGTAGCTGCTGTTGTGACCTCCCTTTTTATTGGATCCGATGCACATCGGAATCACAGGGTTCAGTTTGGTTGAGGTATGCTGCCCCTGGATCCTCCACCTTTATGCTTTTTTCCCCTCTGTTTGCCCACCTGTTTTTATGTTCGATCCATCTGATTGAGGTTGCCATTGGCCTCCTTTTCTATGCAGTTGCCGCTCTGACTTCTCTTACGTTGGATCTGGTGCACTGTTGGAAGCTGCTGGTTTGAGTTGAGTACGAGAGGTCTATTTTGTTTTATTGTCGGTTGGCTATGCAAATAAGTGATCTATTTTCTTTACCTTTCGTTTGGCTATGCATACGGGTAGCTGTAGTTCCTAGGTTCTTTGGGCTGTCGAATTTATTTAGAGCACCGATGCTTGCTGTCCATGCCTATAGATAGATGTAGTTGTTTCAGTGGTTTCTTATTCATGCTTGCTGTCCATGCCTATAGATAGATCTCAAGTAACTAATGCTTGATGTTTTGGTTTGCTTTGTTTGTGTCATACGATTAGCTGGTTCCTAGGTTATTTGTGCTGTTCAAATGGCGATCTATTGTATTTTCCTGTTGTTGGTTGGCTGTCGGTGCTCATTTGTCAGTACGTGGATAGTCAAATCTGTCCTTTTTGTTGTCACATGCAGATTCTCTAGCTATTTTGGAAGGAAGTAAGCTTTGGACGTTTATCTGCAGTTGGTTGCTTCCAGTTGTTAGTTGATTATTCTCTGTGAGGTATTGATATTGCTTTTCTGCTGTATATGCTTTAATTTGTGTGTATGTTTATTTGTTTTATCCTTGTGTTTGTGTCGTTGGACATGCTCTCTGATATATAGATGTCTAATGATGTTTCTTTCTTCAGTTTATTTCTTGTGTAATGAATTTTATAGTTCTTGGTACCACAGGATGGTCGTTGTTTATTCTCTCTGCCTGTTTGGTTGCTATTAGAGCTTGGCTTCTGCGTTCTGTCAGGTATTGGTCTTCATTTTTTACTGTCAGTGATGTTACAGCAATTTTATTTACCTTCCTCTGTTATCTTTTGTTCTATGTTCCTAAAAGTTAGGATCCTATTGGAGGGGCAAACATTTTCACCATATGGGGCTGCATCCAGGTGGAAAGTAAGTTTTGTTCTTCTTTACTTTTTCATCCATTTTCGCATGCAATTATGCAAGAAATAGGCACACTCACCTGGACACTGGTTTCCAAGGTAAAGTTGAGGCCTTTTCAATACTATTGTTGCATGGCATGTTTTCTCAAACTTTAGTTTGAGTGGATGGTATATAATGTTTGTGTTTTATCTTGAAATAATACCATATGAAGAGCTTATACTGGCCATAATGAACTTTCTATTTCAGTTCACATCGGTCTCTTTTACTGGTGCTTATAAAATAAAATGAAAGGCAATATGTAAATAACATCACCGGATATTAAATTCTCTGTACTCTTTGTTCCTTAGGACGTTGGTCATGTTGGGGGAGTTTTATATTGACTGCCATTAGGTAATCATATAGAGATTTGTCTTTCGGATTATTTCAGAGTGGATACATGCCCACATCTTTGATCTTTGTTTGACGTGTGGCATGGCAATGTTGTTCCTTGCAGTTCATGAACACCATCGGTTGCTACAGGAAACCTTGCAGTGTACTTGCTTGATTCAGGTGTGCTACCTTCCTCTGCTCCATAGCAACCTTGCAGTGTACTTGCTTGATTCAGGTGTGCTACCTTCCTCTGCTCCATATTGCTTAGACACACTTTGTTATAATGTGTTACTATTTTGCCCACGTTATCTTGGAAGGTGGAATATTCAATCGACTAAAATTATCTTGATTTGGTTTGTTACTTTGCTAAGCACTTGAATTTCTTTCTTCCTTTCTGTATCTTTAGTGTCTTTGAAGAAGAAACAAAGAGAAGAACCAACAGCTGTGTTTTTGTATTGAAATATGGCATGTTAACTATTGATTGGGAATAACTACTTTGAATACATCTGGTGCTTCAATTTGCGTTTGGCTTCTTCTGTCCTATAAATGATATAGGAGATTCAATTTTTATCATCTATTTTCTTATGGTATTAAAAGAACTGCACCTTCTGTTTTCAGCCAAAAATTATGCTCTATTTAGTTCATGCATTTATTGTCACTTGGTTGGCAGTGTTTGAAATATAGGTTATATGCTGATTTAGTGTCTACAAACTGAATGAGATCTTCTGTTTTGCTGGAAGAAATTTTAACCAATTAGGTTTGTTGGTCTAGAAGTGCTAGGTCTATTTAAGGTCAGCTTGCTTATGTTGGTTAAGAAAAATGTAAGTGAGCACCAAAACAACCTTTCTAATGTTTTATGTGTTATTGACCACATGTCCTGTTTTTCTAGAAAGCATGTTCTTCGTAAGCATTAGAAGTCAAAATTTTCATTTTCTAATATCATCCTTCAGCTGGCGAAATACTGAACTTTGACAGTGGACTCAAAGTACTCAATTAGCTTTATGTGCTCGCTGCCTTTTTATGGGAATATCGTTATGTGTTTGCAGGCTTTTTATCATTCTATCAAGAAGACAGTTTTGGTTTTATAATGTGTCTAACAATTCATTATAGTTATATGATTATGGAAGCCAACATAAAATTTAGGCAATACATTATTTATTTGCTTTCAATTATGATTGGCAGATAAGATAAGCTATTATCACCTTTGTTTATTGCTTGATTTATCTCTCAGATCTAAGATGTTCATGCTCCGATCTGTGCTTGGAAGAGAGGTTTAGGACACGCTGGTTCTACGCTCTCTTACGGCCATGGCGCCAGCTGGTAATCCCCCAATTCTCACCAAACTACCTCTTATGCTTTCCCCTTTTTTGATTTGGTGCTACTACCCCCTGCTGGATTGTTTTATTGGAGGACAAATAACCGAGCCTTATTGTTTTATAGAAACAGTCAAGCATACTGAAGTTTGCAAAATTTACAATAGTTGCATATGTGTTTGTGTTTGTCCGGCATTATGTAAAACAGTTGATTTCTGATTAATTATAGTAGACACATTTGTTACTAAACTGATGTAAAGTATTACCACTGTACAAATTTATTGTTTTATTGGAGGACAAATAACCGGGCCTTATTGTTTCATAGAAGAAGTCAAGCATACTGAAGTTTGCCAAATTTACAATAGTTGTGTATGTGTTTGTGTCTGTCCAACATTACATTACACATGAATTTCAGTTTACTTCAGGCTCCAGACTTTGATTGCACTAACTCATATTGTATAAATTGTTGTCAATTTAGTGCAGGCATGACTGACTCTACGTGGTGAAGAATAGATGCACCCACTGGGATATGCACATCACTGAAGCGAACACTGATCTAACCATCGATAGACAAGGCAAATGTTACAATTTGCCAACAGACCCTTCTGTGAGGAGGTGCATATTCTTATCATTTATTTTTCATGTTTCATCGGTTCACAAGTAACATATTTTGTTTATGGTTAATGTTTCATTTGTGGTATAGTGTGAACCATTTATATTTATCTAATCACGAGGAGCAAAAATAGTTTATGGGAGTGCTAACAGTTTCTGTGAATATTTCTATTTTTACTAGGCTTGAATGATCAATGAAAAATGAGTCACCAAGTGTTATGGTGGACACCGCACTGTAAGGAATGTTAGTAATTTGTGGTGTGGTAAGATTTTGCTGAAATGTTCTTTCTTCGCAGTTTCTCTCTGAAGCATGAACTCGAACAAAAACATAGATGTTTCACATTGTCTACAATATCCGGTGTTCATTCTAATAATTGGGACAAATAGAGTGGCGTGGAAAAAAAATCACACATTTTTTGGTTATAGCATACCAGTAATTTGAGTAAAAAAGTTTAGTTAAGCCTATTGATATGGTGTTAGTTAGTTGCTACTTTGTTGTTCTTTCGATCCAGTTGATGTTGTGTGTATCTGCATAATGACATGCTTTACCAGGAGCCAATTTCGCTTTCGTCTATTCGGTATTAATTGCTACTGTGTGTTAGTCCACATGGTCTGATAGATTTCTTCATCTCCTACTGACCATGTTTTGGATTCTATTTCAGTTGTAAGATGTCCTTGGATATTTCTTTGCCTCGCCATCTCACCATATGCCTATATGATGCTCTTAAGTTGTGTTCTTCAAATTGTTCGTCGTCTTTGTGCTGTCTTCGAAAGTTCAGATGTCTTTATGCTTTCAGTTGCTTATCTTTTGGCAGAAAAGATTGCTTTCTTTTGGAGCAACGATCTGATTAACCGTGTCTATGATAAAAATGATCGGGACTTGCTATTATTAACAGTAATTGCTGAGATCGGAAGTGTAGAACTTAGAGATGTGCCCTACTTTTCTTTATGTAAATAACGGTGTGATATTTGTGCTCGATCCAGATATGTTAAACATATCCGCATGACTATGATATTACCATTTTGTTTAGCTTATACATTAGGATATTAACCATCTCCTTAATAATCTGTATAAAATGTGAAAACCACGGGAAAAAAATTCAAAGAACCAAAAAGTGTCGCGCGGCAAGCCGCGCCGTTCGAATCTAGTCCATCACATGTGCCACCGATCTGGCCCGACATGTCATGCATGGATATAAAAGATCGAGGAACTAAACGATATCAAATCTGGTAGGTGCTCATGAACTGCAGGACACCTAAGATCATCTCCAACAGATGTACTAAAAGTAGTGCGCGCTGAAAAAACCGTCAATTTAGCGTGTGAGATTAAAAAACGGTTCTAAAATAGGGCGCCCCCAAAAACAAGTCCAGCGCGCTGGTAAAAACGATATGCTAGGCTGTAAATATTGGGCACAGAACTGCGCGCGCTGCAAAACCTGGACACGCGCGGGAGGGCCAACTGCCGTCGGAAGATTCCTCGCGCGCGAGGCTTGTGCAGCCTCCGCCCTCCCGCTGGCCGCCGCCGCCCTCCTGCTCGCGCTCCTGCTGGCCGCCGCCGCCCTCTCCTAGCCGCTGCTGGCCTCCTGCTGGCCGCCGCCGCCCTCCTGATGGCCGCTGCTGGCCTCCTGCTCGCGCCGCCGTAGACGATGCGGATTGCTTCGGCCGGGCACGAAGGACGTATGCACCCCGCCGGACACACGCACGCAAGCAAGCAGCCGAACACACGCGCGCACGCTGCCGGCCGGCCGCACGCACGCTTGCCGCTCCGTCGAACACACACACGCACGCATACCGCTCCGCCGGCCGCACGCACGCACGAAAGTTGCGGGCCGGCCGCCCGCACGTATGGCCGCCGGAATCGCGCCGCCGACCATGGCCAGGGACCCAATTGCTTTTTTAAAAACTTATGTAGGGTCGTTTTTATAAAATTTAGGGACTTGTTTGTTATAGTATTGCAGCCTGTGCGCTGTATTTTAGTGCGTCTGGTAACTGCTGCCGTGCGTGCTCTATATTTTTGGGCATCTAGAAAACCGATGTCGACCGCGACCCTCTAAAAGTGCTATTTTGCTGCTGTAAAATTTTTTTAGCGTGCCGAACGGTCTGTTGGAGCAGATGCGCTTCGGCGCCGCGCGCTATATTTTGTATCCAGCGCCAAAAAGGTGTTTTCAGGCGCGGCGGGCTGGTTTTGCTTTTCTAGCCGCGCTATAGTTTAGCGCGCCGAAACGCAGCGCTCCAGCGGACGCCCAAAAACTCCAGCGCGCGGCTAGCCGGCACTAGACAAAAATGAAACCAATATGATAGTTCAAATATAGATAAATACATTGCGTAGAATAAATATGGAAACCAACATGATAGTTCAAATATAGAATAAATACATGGGATAGTTCAAATTCTACGCATAGTTCATCAAACCACAATCATCGATCATGCATCATCTTCTTCCTCTCCATTTTCTTTCTCCTCATCACTTTTCCCATCATTTGCTTCATCCTCCCTCGCATCTTCTTCAGCCGCCCCATTCTCAACTTGGACGGTGTTCCCACTACCTTCAAATGCACCATCGGAAGGCACGTGAAGCATACCGGAAGCATTGCCTCCACCCATAGAAACCCCCAAGCCAAATGGAGGTGTACTCGGCCCTCCCATGTTACCCATGCCTCCATATCCTCCCATGCCAACCGGAGGTGCACTCATCCCTCCCATGCCATCCATGCCTCCATATCCTCCCATGAGAGACCCAAAACTCATGCCACCAACACCTCCCATGCCTCCATAGCCTCCCATGTTTGTGCCCATGCTTCCGAAGCCACCCATTGTACCTCCCATGCCTCCAAAGCTTCCCATGCCACCCATGGTGGCTCCAACACCTCCCAAGCCTACAAAGCTTCCCATGCCACCCATTGTACCTCCCATGCCACCCATGGTAGCACCAACACCTCCCATGCCTCCCATGCCCATCATCTTTTTTCGAACCATGAGTTGATCACGGCATATGTTGAGGTACTCCTTTTGCCTCGCGTCAAAGTGTGACGTATCCATGAAGAAGAGGTACTTCTCATATTCCATAACCCGCGCTTGTTCATCCATTTGCAACTTCTTTTCCACCAATGCCACCCTCCTCTCCTCCGCCGCCACCTTTCTTGCTTCGATTGCCGCCTCTTGTGTCCTAGCCGCCCTCCTATCCTCCGCTTGTTGCTTTCTTGCTTTCACCATTTCGTCCATGGCATTCTTGAGGTCATCGTCCCCTCCCTTCTTCTTGCTCTCTTTTGCTTGTTTAGCTCCCGTTGGTCTTTTTGGCTTGGAGTAGGCAACCGAGTTTGGTGTAGGGCTCCTCTTCTTCGTGCCATCGCTTGAGCCCTCTTCATCATCATCACCAACATTTGTGACGAGTTGCTCAATGTTTGGATAGCTTGGCACATCTAGTAAGCCCTCACGCTTCTTCCACTTTTCTTCATCCTTCAACACATCGTAGCAATGAGACATCACAAAAGGTCTCCCTCTCTTCGCCTTGCCATTCTTCCCCTTCTTATCTTCCCCTCGAAACAAGCCTTGTGCAATGTTGAGCTACACATAGAACCATACAAGAGAACAAGTTAACACACAAATGGTGAAAGTAAGAAAGCAACAATGAAATTGCCACACAAAGAAATGCCACTTATCCTATCCACATCATTTGTGCCGCTTGGGTTGATGGAGTCAACCGCCGTCAAACACGCGACCACTTTTGACAATCGGAGTTTATCAACGACAACCGGGAACGAAGAGATCTATTGCTACGCTCAACGCCACTCTTGTTGCGTGTGTCAAAGTACACCTTCATCCTATCCCAATATGTGTTATAAGTTTGGGCCGCGAAAACGGAGGCATCCAAGGACACATTTAACCATGCGTTGCATAGCAAAACATCTTCTTTTGTGCTATATAGTTGCCCGCCCTTCCTTTCGGTGCCTCCACCAAACCCTCACCATCCTCATCCATATCCTCATATTCATGATCCTCATCATGAATTTCATTCTTTTGAGACCATTGAGAAGTGTTGGATCCAACACCTGATGTAGCCCCACATGTGGACAACACCATGGACACCATGCCAAATGGCCCAATGACAAGATCAAGAGTCAAGGCTCTTCATGAAAAGGTGACCTCGCTCCTCTCGATGTGTGATCTCGACCTTCCTTTGAATGGTTTGCTACTTCATGCCGGTACCTTGTGCATACTCAGGATCCACCCGGTTGATGGCCCACAATGGAGTCAAGGAGATGACCAAGAGAAGGTCCAAGATGATGGAGAAGATGGACAAGAGGAGATCCAAGAAGATGGACAAGAAGAGGAGGGAAGATGCGAAGACGGGGTGGCCGGCCTCCCAGCCGGCCTAGGCCGGCCCCAAGGCCGGGCCCCAACCCGAGGCGACCGGCCTCCCAACCGGCCCAGGCCGGCCTCCAGGCCGGGCACCCACCAGAAGCCGCCGGCCTCCATACCGGCCCAGGCCGGCCCCCAGGCCGGGCCACACCCCGACGCCGCCGGCCCACGCGCCGGCCTCCCAGCCGGCCTCCAGGCCGGCCTAGGCCGGCCCCCAGGCCGGTCACCCACCTGAGCCGGCCGGCCTCCAGGCCGGCCTAGGCCGGCCCCCAGGCCGGTTCCCCGCCAGAGCCAGCCGGCCTCCAGGCCGGCCTAGGCCGGCCCCCAGGCCGGTTCCCCACCTTTCCTGCCCCGTTTTGTAATAGACTATAAATAGCTTTCCACTTTCCCCATTTCGAGGCTAGACTGAATCTGAGACTTGTGAGAGCTATGCTCCTCCTCCCTCGTAGCTAGGGTGCCTCGTTGAGGTAGATCTTGTTGTTGCTACTCTTTCACTGCGGTGTCTCTAGTAGTGCAAACCAATTTTTCACTGCGGTGATTCTATTGGATCGGTGGACCGGCCGGTAAGAGCAATCGGTTTCAACAAGAGTAAGTTTGGCTTTGATTCTTCGATCCAAAGGCTACCTTTTTGAGGGTTTGTTGTTGGGTGGAGTTCTTAGCAGGATTTGCTAGTTATCCTTGTGTTTTGCCCACGAATCTCCCTCGTTTCCCCTCGTGTTCTTCGTGTTCATCCCCGTTTTCCCCTCAAATCCGTGAAGATCGGGCCTAGCCCTACAACAACACCCATGGTTGACAAGTATGCATCATCATCCAAACTACAAAGATGGTGAAAGTAACTATAATTTTTCTACACATATGCACATTTCATAGCAATCAACAACAAAAAACAAAAGGAAAAAATTTCATACCTTGTGTGCATTTGATCAAACACCATGGACGCGTCGGGTGGCAGCTCTGCTTCCGGTTGCGTCGGCGCTTGGAAGGGCGGAGGCGGGGGTGGCAGATGCGCTTCCGGTTGCGGCGGCGCTTGGATGGGCGGAGGCGGGGCCGCCGCTTTCCTCACCCGCTTTGCAGTCGGTTCCCCCTTCTTCCCCTTTTGTGCCGCCGCCGACGCCGCCGGCCGCTTGGCGCCGACCTTGCGCGGCTGCGCAGCAGGCGCCCGCGCGACACCGTCGACGGAGTTCGCCCGGGGCGCCATGAAAAGGCCGCGCGCGAGACCAACGAGAGGAGCGGCGGCGCCGGTGGAGGTGGCAAATCCCACGCTAGGGTTTGCGGCGGCGCCGGCGAGCGAGGGGTCGCGCAGGTAGGGAGGGGTCGGGGGGACGTCGGAGCGGCCGTTCATCGCCGGAATTTCGCCGGCGGCAGCGCGGGAGGGGCGAGGGCGGGAGCGGCGGGAGATTTCAGCAGCAGTTGGGGGATTCGCGCGCGTTTTTCTTTTCCCTGCGCGCTCGACGGCAGGCCGCAAATAAACCGCCGACGGTACCGCTTCGTCCCGCGCGCTGGACGGTTATCGCGCGCACGGTTCGTTTCGCGTGTCTGCTGGAGCTTGCGAAACGGCCCCGCGCGCGTCAAACGACCGGTATATCCCGCGCGGGGCGTTTTTTCAGCGTCTGTTGGAGTAGTTAAGCATGTCCCTGACGGCAATTCCACGTTAGTAGTACAGGATACTTAAATACTTAATTCATTTGGAACAGTGACAAAGAAAGTATTAAGTACTCCATATTATTTTATTCTCACACATGCCCCAACTTTATTCTTGCAAAGCTTATGCCTGTGACCCTGCGTGTATGAAACTATGGATGTAGCTCTAGCTCAAGGAGCTAGTTCAAGCCCATTTGATGGCATAGCGGCTGTAGCCGGTCCGCTTGTCCTCGAACCTTTCCCAGATCATGACGCCGCCGTAGTTGGCCGCCTTCTGCACTCCCGAGAGAGCACCGCCCTGAAGATTCTTGGGGTTCACGTACCCAACCTTCTTCTCCGTCGCCGGAAGCCCGACGAAGATCTGCGCGGACTGGTACGCCGCCGTCCACTTGTTCCACTCCTGCTGCAAGTGGGCGGCGCAGTGGGCGTCGTCGTAGAACCTGACGAAGATGCGGGTGAAGAGCCCCGTCGCGAGCGCCCGTTGCACGCTCCGGTCCGGGTATCCGCACCGCGGCGTCGCCGTCAGCTGCACTGGCGTCCTGGCGCGGTATGCCCTGTTGAAGTTCTCGAGCCGCTTAGCCAGCTCGTCGTAGTTGTCTGGCGCGCCGTTCTGGATGAAGAAATCGACGCCGTCCACGAAGGCGTCGCCGAACGGGCGGTAAACGCCCTTGGCGGTGCCGAGCATGTAGGCGTTCCAGATGTAGTTGGCGACGTCGTCCGCCGACTGGGGGCTCGGCAGGGAGTACTGGGTGCCGAAGCCGCCGATGGAGAGGAAGACGAGGATGCTCTTGGACTGGCAGTGCTTGATGTCGGCGCCGACGGCGGAGACGTCGTGGCCGGAGAGGTCGAGGTGGTACTTGCCGTGGCCGAAGACGTCGAGGAAGGAGATGATGGCGATGGTGTACGTGCCGGTGTCGCAGGCCTCACGGAGGGACCCCTCGTTCTTGTTCCGGCCCCAGAAGACGGCCACCTGGCCGGTCTTCCCCGTCGCCGCGGCCGGGACGGCGAGGAAGGTGGCGGCCGAGAGGAGGGCCGCGAGGAGTAGGACGGAGGCTGGCCGACGGCGTACGGACGCCATTGGTGGTGGATGGATGAGTTATCTTCTTGATTTGCTTGTTGGTGGTAGTGGTACCGTGCTATATATATAGGTAGAGATCGACCAAGTGGGAGATGTGAAATCGAAGCAGCTAGCTAGCTTGCTTGCTATAATTGACTACTGGCACGAACTAATCTCAGCTAAAATTTGGTTGCATCCCATTCCAGTGTGTGCCGAGCAAGAACTGATAGATGGATAACATGGAGGACAACTCACATCAAGAGGTGGGAAATGTTTGATGGGAAAAGGACATAAAGGAGGCACGCACGACATATGCCATTATGCCAAAGATCCGGAGGAGGTTTGACCACGCACTTAAACACAAAACAAGGGACGTACATGGAACTACACAAGTGCACAAGAGCTACATGTTCTTTCTATTTTTGCTGTTTGATTTTTGAGTCACCCCTCTATGATCATGATCTATTATCATGTAGAGACTAGGGCATTTCCCCTTTTCAAAAAGAAGCGACATCTTTGTCAGGTCGTAAAATTGTTGTAAAATTCATGTATTCCAAATGGAGTAGTCTAGTTAGGTTGGGATGTATTGAAAGCAAATCAACACCATTTTCCTCTACTGGATAAATGAGATAGTTTTCACCGTTGTGTTTTGTTGTCCAAGTCTACGCTACATGCCCATTGATGTCTCCCCGTTGAGATTTTTTCTTCAAAAAGGGGATCGAAGTCCCGGTCTCCGTACCAATAGATGCACACAACCTCATTTATTGCAAATTTATAAAGTTAGAGCTTACATCTTAATAGTCCCGGAAAACGAACATAGCGACCGTCTTCAGACAGGTGCTTTCAAATTATATAGGCGCACGTTGCGGCACCGGAAGCAGGAAGGACCACTCATGGATTCAATGTGAATGGCCTGTAAAACATTATCATGCACACCCTTGTTAAAGATAATATTGTTCCTACAATTCCGTCAATGAGCTTGAAAAGTGTGCTTGTTTAAAATTGCAAGGGAGTGGTATTAAGGGATGCCCAGACCCCCCAAAAAGTAGACTCCTCCACTGCCAAACTGTTGACATAAGCTTAAACATCTAAAAATGTTTTTATCTCTGTTTTCAAACGAAAGAGATCTAGCACATGTCAATCTCTGCTTCCCTATATGAAGGGCCTTTCCTTCTACTTTTATGTTGTGTCATCATCTCTCTGAGCACCGACTTATAGAGAGCATAATTTGCATTCTTAATGTAATATGATTTGTAAGTAATATTGAGCAACACATGATTGTGATATTATATACCTTGAATTACAATATCTAGTCATCGCTTAAACTTTGGGTTGTTCGCATTTATATTTTGTTGCATCACAAAATAAAGGGGCCAACAAGATACCATTCTTGTTGATGCAAAAAAAAAAGAAGGGCCAACAAGATACCATTCTACCATATTGGGTATATGCTCATTATTGTCTTGTTGATGTTTGTAGCTGCCATATTATTAACTTTTAGTTCGTTATGATATTTTCTTGGGTAAACATAATTGCTAAGTTATATCATTCTTGTGGTATTTCTCATGAGTATGTTATAATTTGATCGTTGACTAAATATCTTAATATAAGCAGAACAAGTGTGTCTGTAAAAGTTACTATGTGTTACTTCTCATCAGTATGTTATTTACAAGTGTGTTTGTAAAAGAGGAGGGCCGCGAGGAGGAGTATGGCGGTGGCTGGCCGACGGCGTGCGAGCGCCATTGGTGGTGGATGGATGAGTTATCTTCTTGCTATGCTTGCTGGATCATCCGTACTATATATAGGTAGAGATCAAGTGGGAAATGTGAAATCGACGGCGCCGCTGGCTATAATTGACTAGTGTCACGAAGTAGTAAATAATTTGAATTCTCAGCTAGAGTTTGGTTGCATCCCATTTATGCCGCCTCCCAGGAGCTGACTGTACTTGATAGATGGATAACATGGAGGACAGCTCACATCAAGACGTAGGAAATGGTTGATGGGAAAAGGACGTAAATGAACTAAGGAAGCATGCACGTACCACATATGACAACGATCGGGAGGAGGTTTTTTTTTTCATGGTAATACGATTCTTATTGATAAATAAAAAACGAGATACAAAGTACGCATATACCGATCTTACAGATCTGGAAAGATAGGATAAACCTATGTGACAAACCAACGCCTATGCATCTTTTTCGGCACCACCGTAGCAGCCACCAAATAAAAAATAGACAGATCACCTCTTCACCCGATCTCGACACGGCTCCATCACTGATCATCAGCTTTTCGGATCTCCAAAGTAGTTTGCCATTGGACAAACCATTGCCGTTTAAAGAATCAGACCGGGGCAGCACGACCCCGGACACGCCATCGAACTTCAGCACTGGCACCCCCGCACGACGACGTCGGAGTAGGGAACCAGAACCGTCAGCCTACAACTACGAACCCACCACAAGATACACCATCTCCCAGCTGTCACCAGTGCAGATCACCGTCTGCACGTACTCCTGGACGAATCCTCTCTGCTCCATCATGACGCCGGAGACAACGCTATAGCAACGGGGACAGAGCAGGAGGAAAAACCCATCTGATGGAGTCGCCGCCGCCGCCTCGCCGACACCTTCCATGAACTCAACAGCCACCGATCTGAAAGATCGGCAAGCACACAGTGCCACCAACTCCGAGACGCTGCCATGAAGAACACCACCGGTGTGAGAGTAGAGTTGAGCCAGATTTATTTGCCCGGGCGCCGCTCCCAGCACCCTAACGACGCACCATGTCAGAAACTTCCTAACCCTAATTACCATGCAAAAACGGGGTCAACCTCCCTCCTGCCGTCAAAGCGGCAAGCGGAAGGAGAGGGGCCCAGCTCTTCCGCCTGTGACCTGCGGCGGCGGCGGCGGCTAGGGCAGGGAAAACGAGTCGCCTCGCGAGTCGCCTGCTAGCGCCTCACGAGCGAAAACTGCTTCCCCCCGATCCGGAGGAGGTTTGACCACGCACTTGAACACAAACAAGGACGTACGTACATAGAAGTGCACAAGAGCTACATGTTCTTTCTATTTTTGTGTTTGATTTTTTTGCATCAGATCATGATCAATAATATTTTGGATCCTTTTCGAAATGAAGCGGCGTCTTTGGCGGGTCCAAAAATTACGGTAAAATTCATATATTCCAAATGGAGTAGTCTAGTTAGGTTGGGATGTATGATGTATCGACGGCAAATCAACACCATTTTTCTCTATTGGATAAATGAGATAGCTTTCTCACCGTTATGCTTTCTTGTCCAAGTCTACGTCAAGAGCCGATCGATGTCTCCCTGTTCAGACGGAGGAAATAGATATTCTGATCGCACGGCTGGCATCATGCGAAAATTTAAATTGAATTAATGTAGTAGAAAAAGTCATATCAGAGTATAGTAGAGCTAATTACACTAGGCCGGGGTATAACAACTTCTGACATGTGAATTAGGTGGTCGGATAACTTGTAGAGTTGTGCAAATTTGTCCAAAATCATTCTGAGGCTGACATGAGAGTATGTGACATTTGTGTTTGCATAAAAAAAATCTTGTTATTTTCTCCTTCTTTTTCCCTCTTTGGTTCCGGCCGATAGGTGATATGGCTTCCGTGTCACAGGGTGTGGTCGCCGTCGTGGCAACGCCGGTCTTCTGCCACCGCTTCCTCCCATACCAGCTTGATTGGCGTCACAGCCATGTTTGTTGCGATGCAGCCGAGAACATCAGGAGCACCGACTATCAACATCTTCCTTCTATGCCTAGCGGCAGATACCTCATGGTGAAGTTCGCCCGGCGGAAAATTACAAGCGTTTTTTTTTTTCGCAGAAAAACAATGCCATATGTCAGCCCGTGAAAGATTTTGGACGGATCAGTGCCCACGTCACAAGTTTTTGGATCACCGCCTAATCACACGTCGCAACTTGATGCCAAAATACTGTTTATCCAACAAATACACCCACGCTGGCAAGTTGTTGTACCCCTAGTATAGTCCAAATAAATTTATGTCAAAATACAAGATGATATAGATTGATATGTCCACATCGTCGTGGCTGGCCAAAGGTACTCAGTGTCCATGAAGCTTAATTTACCCTATCCATCGATATCTTTAAAACCTGGAAATCTTTTCTTTGATTGTTCAAAGATTCGATATGTGTTGACTAATATATTTGTTTATGTATGTGTTTCATGGGTTCACTATTTGACTATTAACATATTTATCTTTGTATATGAATGTATGATAGGGTATTTATTTCCCGTATGGGTAACTTTTGGATCAAAACCAAATTCTTGACACATTTTACCCAGGCCCGTCTTTGAGGGTGAACGAGGTGCACAGCCGTTCCGGGCCTCCATTTTTCATGGGCCCCCAGATTTGTAGGCCGAATACACATTTGTTGATTAAATTCAGGCCGGCTCTAGCGATGCTACTGCAGCCTAATTTCTCCCCGCGCGGCCCACGACTGACTGATCGATGATCCATCCAGACTTGGTATTCAATATGGCAACGGGGCCACTATCCACTGGTTATTGCTCAACCAAAACCATCCCCACGTAACAAAGTTGTTCCCATCCCCATCCCCATTAACTATCACGGGGACTCTTTTTCTACCACCCCCATCCCCACCGGGTACCAAATAACCAACGGTTTCCCCATCCCCATGGAAAACGAGGGTGTCGACGTGCGGTGGAGAAGAAATGTGAAGCTCTGTATCGGGATTTCGACATAGGCATGCGTATGTGTGCTGTGCGGGCTGTGGCGGCTAGGGTCGGGAGGGGAAAACGAGCATAGGGTATGGCTACATGGGTGGGAATTAGGGTTTTCGTCACATACGCACCTCTCTATAACCTCGAGCCCACATGTCATGTGTCCTAGCGGGGAATTTATGGGTACCAGATATGGATAATGGTGTCCCACAAACATCCCCATATACCCAATGGGGAGGGTTTCGTCTTTGTTAAGAGCCCCACGGGGATTAAACTCCAACCAAAACCGTCCCCTAATAGGTGAATTAACCACCGGGGATCGGGGAACGGGGCCCCATTGCCACATTTACTTGGTATGTAGCGATCGATTGATACAGCTCCCAGTGGCTAGCTCTGTAGTCTGTACCCGTTCGCCTAGATCGATCTAATCAAAATGACGACGGACGGTTTGGTTTCCTGACGATCTGACAACGACCACAGACTACCAAGGCTGCGAATCCGCGACGACAGACGACGACCCCATGACGGCGGTTCCCCTGCCCATCGAACGACACAAGGAAAAAGGGCCCTGCTGGCTGCTGCTTGCGTGACTACTGATGAGGTAATTAGGCCGCACTGCCGCAACGATTAGCAGAACATGGAGATTAGATTAGGGATTGGAAATTTTGACGATGTAACTATTAATTTACTGATTATGTCGCATTATAGTAGAGATTGGGGATTGGGAATTCTGAGACTACGGCGCAAGAGACATACGATCCCTGCAGCGTGATCGGGGCGGAATTACTAATTAAGGTAGTGTTGCATGTTGGCGTACTTTATGTGCTAATTATAAACCACTAAGTTAATTTATAGTTATTTATTTATAGTTAAATTGTTTGTACTCATTTTTATTTATTTTGTTAATGAAACAGGATTAATCATGAATTATGGAAAAAAAAACTAGAGAAGATTAATTATGAAGATATGATTGAAGATTTTACTTCAAGAAATAACAGACGGATGATGCTTTTCAGCAGAAAATAAGGTCAGTTTATTGGTTAAGTGGTAACTTTTCATGAAATTAATGTTTGATGTGTTTCTATATATTGTACGAAATAACACATAGTGAAGTTATGTAATAAAGTGAATGTATTTTAGTTGTTATGTAATATGAAAAATCCAACTATTAGGGTCCCATTTTGCATTCCGGCGTTTCGCGCAGGGGCCTCGAATTTCTGGAGACTGCCCTGATTTTACCCACAACAGATATGTCGGTGTGCGTATGTGGTGGTGGTTGTGTGTGTGTGTGGGTAGATGGGTTCTCAAGAGCTGGTCTCCATTCCGTCATTGTGGTGGTGTTTCCGGGATTTACTTTGTCCATTTATATGCTAAGTTTCTGAAATTAAATTAAATTTGAACAAAAAGTGTGTGATATTTTACGCCTAAAATTTGCCAACAATCGTTTTTAGGTATACAAATACTGATTATTAAAAAAACTAATGAGACTTTTGAAAGACTCAAATCATTTCTATGAATATCCATGTCCACCATTCAACCATGTTTTTAAAAGATCAAAGAAAATGGAGAATACTCCAAAAAAAATTACTTTCTCATGTATGTGCACTAAAATTTGGAATATTACAGGATGAAAAAACAAATTCATAGATATGACTATCATGTCGAAACAATTATGACTTTTAATCCAAAGGACCAAGGTCATGGCCATATCCATGACATAGTTCATGATAATATAGTCATATTTAGCACATAGGTGTATCTTGGCATGTCAAACAATAGTGCCAAAGTAATTTTTAAGCTTTTAATACACAATTTTTTTTCTATTTTCCAAAATCCTCATTATCATGAACACAATAAGTATAAGAATTTTTATGAGTAGAATAAATGTCTGCTTCTTTAGACTATTTTTCCCATCTAGGTTTTGACATAGCAATAACCATCAATATTACCAAGAGTAACTTGCAATGACTTCAAAGATTCATGCATCTGATCTTTAGGTGGCATAACTCTTATTTTAATAATTTTAACATCATAAGCAAGACTATCTTTTTTAGTAATGTTATCAAAAATTTCAAAAATTTCTCCTACGAAATGTTATAATAATTTAACATCATAAGCAAGACTATCTTTTTGTGACAATGAAATCCTTAATAAAACTTTAAAAATCAGTAGGTATGCTCCTATTATTGTTTTATGAATTATCATAAGAGTTTGAATGGTTTGGAGGCTTTGACCTAGGATTATTACCAAATTGGTTCCTGTAAGCATTGTTATTAGAATTATTGCGTGAAATGAAACTAACATCAACATGATTCTTATCCTTTTCTACCAAAGAGGTTGATGGAACATTTTTAGGATAAATAGAAACTTGTTTAGAAGCAATCCTACACATGATCATATCAACCTTTTAATTTAAAGAATAGATCCTATCAACATATTTTATCTTCTTACCAGTTGGAGTTCCATTGAGAGTAATTTGCCATCATATCAACAAGAAATTTAGTTGCTTCTCCTAAAGTGATGGTCATGAAGGTCCCACCTTCAGCCGAATCCAATAAGTTTCTGCTCATATAACTGAGTCTTGCATATTAAGTTTGAACAACCATCCAACTGTTTAGACCATGAGTGGGACAATTTTTAACCATAAACTTCATTATTTCCCAATCTTGGGCTACATTGTTCATTATCAAGTTCTATAAAGTTCATTAGTTGGTTCCTCAATTGTAGAATTTTAGCGGGAGGATAATATTTTATCAGGAGTCCCAAATCTCCGGTTGATGAATGTCGTGCTGCGCACGTGATGGTTGTGGCTTAGTAGAATGGACGCTGGGAAACCTTCGCAGGAATTTAACAATCTCGTCCCGCCAGCAGCCAGGCAGTTGTTTGAGGTGGTCACCTCCTCAACCATCGATGACGGAGCAACCACTGTGTTATGGTCTAGCTAACAGATCGCTACCCCAAGGACATATAAAAGATTTGGAGTCAAACCTGTTCTCTAAGGTTCCGAAGCATGCAATAAAAACACCGCACGTCATGGAAGGTGTCGCATGTGGATGGTTGGAGGACATCTCGACAGACCTTGATGCCGCAGCCCTCCAGGAGATGCTTAGCCTGGCGGAGCTGCCTCCTTCGTCACTTGTGGAGGGCGAGGAGGATACCTTCAAGTGGAATTGCGGGGCTAATTATACCTACTCGGTGTGCTCTGCCTACTTGGCCATTTTCGAAGGCAAGGTGGCAATGGATGGCCTGAAGCAAGTCTGGAACTCTCGTGCCTCGTTAAAATGCAGGTTCGTTGTGTTGTTAGATTTGCGCAACCGATGCTAGATGGTGGACCGTCTTAGCCGACGTGGTCTCCCGCATCCACATGCATGTCCCTTCTAGGACCAGCAAGGCGAGGATATTGATCACTTGCTGTTGGGTGCACCCTTGCCATGGAAGTTTGGATGATCGTCCTGGGACGCTGGGGAATGAGATCGTGGGTGAAAAATCTAGGAGACTGACGTGTGGATTGGCTGCTAGACAGAGTAGCTGACCGGGGATTCACTCTGACGGCGATAATCATCGTCTGGTGGTGTCTGTGGAGGCACCGCAATGACGTGGCGTTCGAAGGAGACCGCCCCTCCTCACAGAGACGATGGCCAGAACCATTGCACCCGAGGCCAAATATGATGTGCGGCTAGTAGGATAGGTGGAGGTTTGGCGAGTAATCGATGTAAACATCGGTGGGCGAGTTCTCAACGTATGTGTCTACCATGTTGTAATCTAGCCTCTTAGTTTCTTTTCCTTCTATGAATTATGAATTAGATAAGTCTCTCCATTAGGAGCTTCACCCCAGTGCAGCCGATCTGTTTAGAGCAACTCTTCCGGACCCCTTATCCCGCGGGCATGTAACCCGTGATAAGGGGCGTGGAAAACGGGTTTTAAAGGCTCACTTGGGCCGCAGCAGAACAGAGCCCGCAAAGCCGAGCGGTAAAACAAAATATTACAGAATATTCTGTTTTACCGCTCGGCTTTGCGTGCTCTGTTCTGCCGCGCGGCCTGAGCGAGCCCTCAAAATACTTGGTTTTTCACCAGTTCAACATATGTATCATATGACATATAAATATGAAACCAATATAAATATTGTTAATTGTACAGTACAACAATAATCCAAATTGCAAGAATGGTTGAAATCAAATAATTAAACAATAATCGAATACAAGAATTGTCTGTAATGCAAAGAATGGTTCAAATCACACATGAATGAAATGAATAAAAATGGCAGATTACTGCCCATGCAACTGCCAATGGTGCTCTATGAGATCCTTCTGAAGCTGGATGTGGGTGTTGTCGTGCTTAATCTCCCGGTAGGTTTGAAAGAATGCTCGAATGCGATCTGGGTGTCTAGCTTGCTTCACACGGCTACCGACATTGTCGTAGTCGAGCTCCAAGTCCAAGTCCCTCTCATCCTTGATGATCATGTTGTGAAGAATCACACAACATTTCATTATATTGTTGAGGGTTTTCTTGTCCCAAAAACGAGCAGGACCTCGAACAATGGCAAACCTAGCTTGCTCTCAATGTCCTTTCGGCATGCCTCTTATGCCTTGGCAAATTGAATATCTTTCTTAGTCTTGGGATTTGAAAAAGTTTTCACAAATGTAGAGCAAGCAGGATAAATACCGTCGGCGAGATAATATCCCTTTGTATAGTGATGCCCATTGACCGTGTAGTTGCAAGCCGGAGCATCACCACTAGCTAGCCTTGTAAATAGAAGAGACCGATGCAACACATTGATGTCATTGAGAGTACCGGCAAACCAAAAAAGCAATACCAAATCCACAAATCCTCGAATGCCACGGCCTCAAGCACAATTGTTGCATCACGACTCTTGCCACAATATTGTCCATGCCATGCCTTTGGACAATTCTTCCAAGTCCAATTCATGCAATCAACACTTCCTAGCATGCCCGGCCAACCTCGCTTCTCATTCGTCGCCATCAACCTAATTGTATCTTCTTCATTGGGTGCTCTAAGGTAGACATCACCGAAAAGGCGTATGATCACTTTGGCAAACCTACGCACGGACTCGATTGTAGTATCTTTGCCAATGCGAAGATATTCATTCACATAGTCAGCCAGAATGCCATACGCAATCTCCCTCATTGCTACAGATTTTTTTTTTGATATGGGCTAAACCCAAGCACACACGCATCATTCCTCTGAGGGGTGAAATATCAACAACTATCTTCGCAAGCTTTCACTAACTTCACGAAGAGGGATCGGCGCATTCGGAACCTTCTACGGAAGAGGTGAGCCGGATACATAGGTACCTCCGCGAAGTAATCCCGCATGAGCATCTTGTTCCCGAAATATCGGTTTCGAGGGATGCAAAGGCGGCCAACTTTGGATCCTGGAAGCTTCTTCCTCATCCCATCCTCGAGCTCCTTCACGGCGAGAACAGCCACCACCATGCCTTCGGTGGTTCTGGAGCAACGACTCCACATCCGAGTCGTCGGAGGAGGATTAATCCTCAAGTAGAAATTGTTCGGCCGGGCTCAAATCCATCTAAAATGCGCGATGAGACTAATGTTAACTACGAATCTTGAGAAATTGTTCGCATAATCGAGCCGAGGAGGACTCAACGATGGGTGTCGGCCAAGAATAAGTCACACCGCGGTGCATCCGGGGCGGCGGCGGCTTCCCGCCGATGGGGCGGGGCAGATCCGGGTGGGCGACAGCGGTGGCGGCTTCCACCCGCCGGATGCGGACGGTTGGTGGCCGGAATCGAAGGCGACGGGCGGAGGGAGACGCGGCAACGAGCTGTGGAATGGGGAGAAGAAAGGAACGCGGGCTGAAATGTCCCTCCTGTCAAGGGTACCCTCCCAGTACATGGCACTGACGGGCCGGCCGCGAATTCTGTATTTTCACGTTCCGAGGGGCTGTTTTTTTCGTCAGCCCTCAATTTTTTTTTACGGGCCAGGATCAGATACGGATTTTGATCGGGGTTGTTTTTTCGCGCAAAACCGCAAACTGACTATTATTTCATAGTTTCCGGGCATATAAGGGGTATGTTAGAGTTGCTCTTAGAGGTAGGCTAGCCCGTAGGATAGGTTGAGGTTTGTGATCGGTGGTGAGTTCACAACGTATATGTCATGTTGTAATCTAGCCTCTTGGTTTATTATTCTTCAATGAATTATGAATCAGATACGTTTCTCCATGTGGTATCCTTAAAAAAAGTGTACCATCAATAGTCTAGTCTTCGAATAGGAGTATGTAGCACCTTCCGTGAAATTTCGTTTGTTTGCAATTGCACGTTCTCCATCGATCATCATCTTGGATCACTCCTTACTTTGTTTATTGTCTCTGACTCCAGTAGTGTCGGCAGATTACAAGTTGCTACAGCAGTTTTGTTTTTTTGTACTACAATAATTAGCATTTAATGCCCCAATTGACTATTGATTAATCTCGCGATCCTGGTGCGAATATTTTATTTGTGTGTAAAATTAACAAGCGTATCTCCAGATCTCATGTTATCTCTAGTTCTTCGTTTTCCTTGGTTCGGCGGCGGCGGAGGGGGAGGTGGAGTGGAGGGGGAACGGGAGCAGGGGCTAGGGTTTGCGCCCCGGTCGCCCTCGGGGAGCGACGCGGAGCGCGAGAGCCACGGTCCTGATGAAAGGCTAAGATTTGAAGGCCCCGTTGGCGGTGCCGGACAGGTTTTGGGATGAACAAAGGCTTTACGACCGATGTGGCATGTTTTTCTGTCCAGGACCCTAATGGAGAGCTTTTTATGGCTCTGTTGCCACCCCCTAATGGAGATGCTCTAAAATTAACAAGCGTATCTCCAGATCCCATGGTATCTCCAGTTCTTCGTTTTCCTTGGTTCTTGGGAGAGAAACAAAATCCATTATCCCTGGCCCAGGGATGGGTTTGATGACGGACCACTACAAAAATCTATCTATTCCTGATTTCCAGTGCCACCACAGAGAGCGAGATCGAACTGAACCACGAGGCCAGCCAACTTATCCAAACGAGCAGAATGCCGTCGCCGTCCGTCGCAGGTGCGCGTGGTGTCGTCGCGCACGGTGAAGCCGCCGCCTCGCCCGCGCGAGCGGATCGAGCTCACCTGCTGGGACGTCTCCATGCTCTCCGTCAACTACATCCAGAAGGGCCTCCTCTTCGCCCCGCCCGCCGACCCCACGCTCAACGTCGTCGACCACCTCGCCGCCGCCCTCGCCGACGTGCTCGCCGAATACTACCCCGTCGCCGGCCGCTTCGTCACGGACAAGCACCGCGACGACCGCGGCGACGTCGTCGGATGCTCCGTCTCCATCGACTGCGACGGCCAGGGCGTCGAGATCCTCCACGCCGTCGCCGACGGCCTCACCATCGCGGACGTGCTACCTCCCGACGTTGACGTGCCGCGCGTCGTCCGGTCCTTCTTCCCGCTCGACGACGCCGTCAACTACGACGGCCACCAGCGCCCGCTCTTCCTTGTCCAGGTCACCGATCTCGCCGACGGCGTCTTCCTCGGATTCGCCTACAACCACGCGCTCTCCGACGGCACCGCCTTCTGGAATTTCCTCAACGCCTGGGCCGAGACCGCGCGCTCCAAGCTTCTTGCGCCTGGGCCGGAACCCCCGCGCCGCCCAAGGCGGCCCTTGCTCGATCGTTGGTCGCCCGACGGCGGCGCGGCAGCTCCGGTCGTCCTACCGTGCGCCGACGTGTCAGAGCTCGTCGAGCGGCTGTCCCCGCCGCCGCTGCGCGAGCGCATGCTCCACTTCTCGGCGGAGTCGCTGGCGGCGCTAAAGGAGCGGGCCCGGCAAGAGCTCCTGGCGGCCGGGGACACGGCGGGTGCCGCCGCCTTGACGCGGTTCCAGGCGCTGACGTCTCTGCTGTGGCGGTGCATCACCCGCGCCCGGGGGTTGGCGCCGGAGCAGACGACGATGTGTCGCATGGCCGTCAACAACCGCGGGCGGCTCCGGCCAGCGCTCCCGGCGGAGTACTTTGGGAACACCATCTACGCCATCGACACGGAGGCGGCGCGCTCCCCGGAACTGCTGGCGCGCGGTGGGCACGGATGGGCCGCGGGGGCAGTGGGGCGCGCGGTGGCGGCGCACACGGACGCGGCCATCAGGGCGCGCGTGGCGGCGTGGACGGCGAAACCGATTGTGTACACCCTGCGCTGGTTCGACCCGTACGGGACCATGATGGGGAGCTCGCCGCGGTTCGACATGTACGGCTGTGACTTCGGGTGGGGGAAGGCGGTGGCGGCTCGGAGCGGCAATGCCAACAAGTTCGACGGGAAGACGTCGCTGTACCCCGGCCGGGAGGGAGGAGGCAGCATCGACGCCGAGCTCACGCTCACACCGGAGCACATGGCCAAGCTCGAGCAAGACAAGGAATTCTGGGCCGCCGTGTCACGGGACGCGCCAGCGCCCTAGGCCCTGCTTTGCTTCGTTCGTCGTTTCTGCCCACAAAACCAGGCGTATTATGCGCACTTGGTTAGCTGTTTCCTGTTTTTTTTTCCTTTGCATCTGCAAGCGAATCGATTGCAACCAGTTTCCTATCCAAACACCACTTAATTTCCTGTATATTTCGTCGGAAAAATCACCATGGTTCCTAAACTTGACCTGAATATTGTTCGCAGCCGACCAAAGGTGTCTTAGTACCAGTCTAGTACCAACAGTCATCGGACATTGCAGGACAAAACGAAAAATGACCGTAACATTACAAACCATAGGGAAGAAGCAAGTTCTGTGTTCAGCATTACATATCCTTGCAAAACAAACATAATGCAAAGATATACATGATTCCATTACATTACAGACCATAGGAAACAAATACATTATTTAGTGCTGATGAGTTGCAGGCATGACATTTTGCAACCTTTTCCCTCGCAAGCCTGCCGATGAAGAGCCATCTCTTCACCTCTCGCCCTCAGTCGGCAGCCTGGTTTTTCACGGTTATCAAATGGCTGAAGAAATAAGAAGCAACTGTATGTACTGGCTCCTAAATTAGGGAAGCTACTTGGTACCAATTTCCTAGCAGAAAACAGAAAAAAGGAATTACCTTTATGTCATCGCCAGGCGTTAACATATATCTTTCTTGGGAATATGCTCAATCTTTTTCCAGTTTGGATGTCCGATCATCCGACAAGACTTTGTGAAGGCTGCATTGCAGGGCACCACGTTAAGCTCCTCGATGGACCTGGGCAGTGCAGGAAGCCACTGAATATTCAGGCATGACATGATGATCAGTTTCTTGAGCGACGTGAGCTGTTCCATGTTATCAGGCAAGGCGTCGAGGCTGCAGTTACTGAACCAGAGCACCTGAAGACGCAAGAAATTCTCAAGCTTAGGAGCAGGTCCAGGTTGGCTACACCGCCAGAAGTAGATCCTTTCCAGCCCCTTCGGGCCGCCATTCTGTTGCCCACCATCCAGCTTGGGTACCGAGAGCCATGGTAGTCCCAGATCTCCAGAGATTCAAGCTGCGCCGGAGGGCAGAGGCCCTCCATTACCTGTGCCTCTGCTTCCACATTTGGTCTGCGGCTCTCGCGATCCCAGCACAGCTCCAGGTCTGTGAGCCGTTCCTTGGCAGCTAGATTGGCTTCCAGAGCTTCCTCCTTGCTTTCTACATTCTGGAGACCAAAGATGTAGAGCCTGCCGCGTAGATCATTTCGGTCCCTCAGCTGCTTTATCTGGTACTCTTCTTCCTTGGTCACTGTGAACTCTAGTCTGTCGTCTGAATCCCCCATTACGTGCAGCAAGTCGTCGGCTGCTCTTAGAGATCGAGTGCCAACATGAAAGTAGAAGATGCATCAGTGATTATGCGCATGGTAATCACAGAAGCAAAGATCAGACATAGTGTGGATCTAGAGGTTGGGTTATCTTACCTAGGCAGGCGGGTGGGGGAGGTGGCGGAATGCGGCCGGCTGGTTGAAGACGCGGGAATGACTCCGTCAGGATGGCTTCAGCAGCTTGTGCAGATATACATGGGTGAGGTGGCCACCCTTTATCGAAATGGGGAAATTGAGCTAATTGGATGCTTGCTGATTCACACGACAGAGTAGAACATGCAGGGGGAGCTACTACCTCGGGATGTGATGATGGAGACGCCTGGCACTCAACTACCCCCAGTGATGCCACCTGCTAGAAGAGCTGACAAACAAGAGAATTGAAGAGGGCACACCAATCAAAAATTCAGTGGTGAGGTAGCCTGAGCTAATTTGATGCTTGGATTTATGCTTTGGAAGAATTGGTTTGGAAAATATTGTAGAAACAAATGCAGGAAAAAAGAGGACACTGATGTTTGAACTTGTAAGGCGCTCGTTAATTGGGAGAAAATCTGGTTGTCCCAACTTAGATTTGGCAAATATACACAATTTTCAGTGTTTAAACTGGTAAGTTGTAACAACATGAGGGATATCATCTAGTTTGCTTTAGGATTCACGAGAATCTATTTACAGAGAACACCCGAATATCCCCGGTCCATGCCATCCTCATTGCAAAAAAACACCTCCAAACTATGACAAGTTCACTCTGAGATCCTTCTACTTCTCTACCTCATCTCTCCGGATCATCTAGACATACGATCAATTAGAGTTTGAAATGTAGTAGCATTTGTGAACAGTGATCATCTTGACATAGAATCCAAACGACATCCCAGTGCATTGAAGATGATTACAAAGAGCACCGCTGCACAGGTTACATGGGATCCAACAAAACCAAATATTCTGGAACATATCAGGCATTGAAGGTGAATACAAAATGGTGCATCACCATCACATTTTAAATCGGTTCGTGGAAATCAATTATACATGTGTTTCATCTTTTCCATACATGCAACAAGACTGCAAAATTGAACCAGCATTTAGGATTGGGGACTATATTAAAATTTTGACTTCAACATCATTACATATGCGAACAAAATTTGAGAACTTGAGAACAAATTGCATGCATTTTAGCTCAGGAATCGAAGTTTTTCATTATGTAACAAAAAATGAAGGACACAATCAATGAAATTATTTAAAGCATGAGTAATTGTGAACCAGAATAATGGACCATGAAAAGATTTTTGCATCTGGACATGGAAAACATGAGCATCTAGACCATGAACAAATTCTTGTTAACATGAAAATGGATAGAGAATAGATCAACACATTTTCTTAGTTAAATTGTGTATATAATAGATGGTGCCAGTTGAGCCAACACTCTTCTGCCAGAAAATATGGAATTGCCATTGCCATTGCCATCTTGATATCATTCTGCATGGCTAAATCATGTTACACAACTATGTTATATAACAGCACATACAACGCAATCGCTTAGCGACATGATTGGAAAAGTATGTCGTTTTTTCATGCCACCTAGGATGACATTGCTGGTAGAATAGGCATCAATGCTTAAAGCGGAGCTTATGTATTTAACAAATAATAATTTATATATGATAATTAGATAATTATCTAAGCACAAAAAATGAGGTTCTTATATTGTAGTAAAACAAATACACATAGATGCTGAATGCCGTGGTATGAAAAAAAAAGCAAAAATAGTGCTCAACTAGTCCGAAAGCAATATCTATAAATACACCAGCAGTTTCCTTTATTTAGAGGAAACTTAGCACACATGAAAAGGACCAGCAGTTATTGCCAAGAGTTTACTTGGAATATTTCAAGGTTTTTGAAAATAAATAACACAGAAAGATGAAGCTTTCTGTGAGGACTTAAGTTTACAACGTTATGCAGTATATTTACACAATGACTACAGATTAAGCACATTCCTATAAGCAGGGGCGTACCCACGTTATGCTTGGTGCACAGGACACAGGGACCAAGTGAATTTCTTTGATATGTTACATGTAATATAAAGTGTGTAACACCCCTATTTGAAGTAATATTTACGTGTGAATTAAATGAGGACACCGGGATGTTTTCGTTATTGGTCCACCCCAACCTGTAAAACCCATTAATTGATGACAATACTTAATTGTTGGTGTTGTTAATATCCTCTCAATTCCAAATAAGGGGTACAAAAGATACAAAATCAAAGGAAAAACTGAAGGAGACAAGAACAGAAGACACAGACTATGAGACTTCTCGTGTACCCTAGTATACTTGGTTACTCACTGAATTACAATAGTAGCAACGTATAAAAGTTATACTTGCATACCACAGCACTAAGGAATGCAACCAATTATGCCAGAGGAAATATAAAAGAACTCCTAAAACATGAAGCCCACACTACCTTTTCTCTTCAGAGATAAGGAAGTCATGCAAGTAAAAAACCCAATGTCAAAATGCAAAACACATACATTAATGTGATTTGTTATTCACATGGTAGGAGCTAGAAACTAAGAGCAGGGCCTATGAAAAAAAGTCTTCAAACTTGGTATCCTTTCAATTGTGAGACTTTGTATAACCAAACAAGAAATAGACACAACATCAGGGCATCAGGAATTGTACTGAAATGCAAGAAGTCAGGTCACAAAGCCCTGTATCCACAATCAATATATTCCTATTTTTATCAAGGTTATAAAAAAGCGCGCCTAGGCGCTGAGCGGAGGGAAAACGCCCAGTGCTTAACTGCGCTTAGCGCTTTAATCCTTCAGAAAAGGGAAAAGACGGAGGCAAAACGCTCAATCAGTGCCTAGCACTTAATACAACCTTAATTTTTATCACATATAAGGATATATAAAGAGCAGTGGTCCTATGACTCAATAATCCCCTAAATCAACTCCCTCTGCTTCTAAATGGCCACTGCCGTAGAGATTTAGAAGTAAACAATAAATGAGGGAGGTGCCTTAACTGTTTTGTGGGCGGCAACCTTTCGTTTCCAGGACGCGGCGTCGAGGAACAGCTCACGCTAGATTTGGAGATGAGAAGAGGAGGAAAGAGATAAGAAATATAGAGATATTATTGCTTCGTCTAAAATACAACCAGACATATGCCTCGAATAAGCGGGCTTCTAACATCTTGACTCAGAATGCCACGGAATAAGATACGAGTATTTGACAACTCTAATAAAGAAAATCTAAGAGTAAGTTGACAACAACCGCTGGTTGTGTGGGCGGTGCACCTCCTTCGTTTGCATAACTATAGCTGGCTACACCTACAGGCATGGTGGTCCTCTAAACGGTAGTGTTGTCCCAACACTAACAGGCACAACACACAAGAGGATCTCTAACCTTTTGAAAATTGGACATTAATATATTTACTGCAATAGGTTGCAAAGAAAATTATTGTGATACAAAAAAGGACCATTTTCACACATGAGACAGCACACTATAAGCAGTGGTCCTTGGAAGAGAGCGCCAAATGAAGTGATGAGATTAATCACCTATCCGTCTATGAGAAGATACCATTAAACATGTCAATCAACCCATGCCAAAATCAATAGTCAGGTTTGAGTATCAAAGGGATCAACTATAGATATGTTACTAGCATTCTTCGAAAACCTAACATGGCTATTCCTATGTCTCTCAAAAAGAACTTGTGCTCCTAAAGATGCCCTATTCTCCAAATGCAGACGCCTTTTTTGGCTTTTCAACCATGATGGGTTGCAGTCATTCTCACACAAAAGTTTCATCACCTCTAGTACCCTTGCACTAGAAATAAGAAATGTGGCAAGTTGTAGCTCACGCTTTCGCCCAGTGTATCCTACAAGCACCACTTTCTTCAGATGATGATCAACGCATTCAGTCAAATGACCTGTTTTATCGCCGTTCAGCGGTTCCATGCTCCGCGGCATGACCATATGAGACTGAAAAGGAAACATAAATTTTGTCAGACGCAAGTTCCAACCAGGAATGAAGAAAGAATCTCCCAATTATCCATCCATGTGCCTCGAATGATCAAAAAGTACCGTGATATGAAGAGCTTCCAAGCAGGGAAAACACTGGAGGAAATCTACCACAGGTTTTACCTGCGGATCAACCATCTCAAGCGCCAGCGTCTTCACTGTCCGGAACTCCGCCGATGCCGGCAGTCTAACAGCACGCATTGCGCGGAACAATGCCGAACCAAGCTGCAGTGACGGGATACCGACCCCCAAGTACCCGAGCGTCCCCAGCCTGGGCGCGTGAACCACATTTAGCGATGGTCCCCAGTTGACGTCGTGCGCCAGCAGCCTCTCCAGGACGGGCGCGTCCTCGACGATGAGTTCCTCGAGCTCGTGGACCTCCAGCAGACGCCGTGCCAGCGAGACCGACACCGTGAGGCTGCGCAGGCTCTGGGAGCGCACACGGAGGCTCCGGCAGCCGAAGATGCGGTCCAGCGATAGGCTGACGAGCGCGGGGCAGCCAGCGAGCAGGCCGTGCAGCGTGAGGGGGGACACGTAGGCGTAACGGAGGGTGAGATTGGCGAGGTGGGGGAAGGAGACGGCGGAGACGGTAGCATCATCCTCGGGGAGGCGGCAATTGGTGAGGTCGGCGGCGGTGAGGGAGCGGCAAGCGTGGAAGGACGGCGGGAGGCGCAGGGGCTCGGAGGAGGGCGGCGCTAGGAGGAGCTCCTGGAGGCGCCTGAGCGCGAGGGTTCGGAGCCAGGAGTCGAGGTCGGCGGGGGAGGGGCGGGTGAGGAGGAGGTGGAAGCGGACGGCGTTGCAGCGGTGGGAGGCGAGGATGTGGGAGATGGCGTCTGCGGAAGGGGGGCGGAGGTGCGAGTCGATGAGATGGAGCGGGGCGGAAGGCCAGAGGCGGCGCCAGCGGGAGGATAGTGATGTGGTGCGCGCGGCGGCGTCGATTGGGATGAGGGATAGGATGCTCGTGAGGAGGCAGTCAGGTAGGGGGCTTATCAGGTCGGGATCCTCGCCGGCGGCGGCTGGGAGGATTACGCTCGTTGCTGTGTCCGTCATTTTCGGAGTGGGATAGATTTGCCAACGGGGCGTGCTGTGTGTACCGCGAGGGAGGGCGTGGGGGGGGGGGGTCGAGGACGGGGTCGCGCGGCCGGCGGCGGAAAGGCCGGGGGCGGCGAGGCCAACCGCCAACTGCTTTTTTTTTTTTTTTTTTTTATAAGAACCGCCAACTGCTGGTGGACGAGTCCGTTGGGGGGCAGGAGGAGTAGAACGAGGAGCAGCTCGGCGAAGGGTGGAGTAATGCTGGCCATCGGGCCGGACCGACTAGGCCCAAGCACTGGTCGTGCCGTGCCTGGCCGGCCAATGTGCTGGAAAAAGGAAAAAAACCAAGGCCCAGCTGTAATCGTGCTTGGCACGGGAACTCCTATATTTTTCTATTTTTTTTGAGCTTAAAGTGGTCGTATCCACAGCCCGAATAGATAGAATAGATGACCCAGTTTATAAGGAAAACCGGGTCCAAAAACCATACAAACTGTACAATACCCTGTTTATGAGGACTAGCACAATGCCCGTGCTCCGCTACGGCACAAACATGAAGCCCAAACACGAATTATCACGAAACATGCAACAATGTAGTTAAACACGAATAAAATAGATGGTATGTATAATGGCAATGGGGGCAATTTCTCTTGACGTAAGCTTATGGAGAAGACGGCTTATGGATTGAAGGGAGGAGAAGGTCCTAGGACTTATTTTAGCTTATGAATTATGGGCTTATTTCCTTTGTTAAATTTTACAAAGTCCGTAATATTCGCTAAACTTTAGTTGCGCCTTGCTTACTAAATATATCGTTATTACATATTATTGTTCAACCACCAAAGGACATAAAAAGGATTCTAGAATATTACAAAGAACAAAACTATAATATTGAATAATAAAAACATGGTGTCAATGTATAGTTAGAGTACAATTTAATATTGAAATATACTCTTCTCAGGTTCTAATCCCTTCTTATACACACATAACCTATGCTACATTTTAGAAGTTTGAGGATATAATATACATTTCATAACATCACCAAGTAGCTTGAGGATATAGTTACAATATCCATTTCACCATTCTCAAAAGCACCTTACAAATGCATAAATATGTTTCATAGAAATAAATAAGTGATAAGGCTTGAACTAATTAGCAAAATAGCAGCATGTACATTTTCCAAGTCTGTAGTAGAAGACATATCACCATTCCGCAAAAAAAAAAAAAAACTGATCATTGCTTGCAATTTGTAAATACAATTAGATAATAAACTATGAAAAGTCTGGCACATATTCTACTATTTATATTTAGAAGCTAATTCGAAATAACGGACTTAACACACCCAATTTTAACTTTTACTTCCAAGCTTACTGCTGAAATCTGCACAATACTTGTACTAAGAGAACGTACCATCCTTCTGAACTGAATATCTCCTCACAGCCGGAAATTCTATTGCTACGTGTATTTTTAGAAGCTAATTCTATTGCTACGCTGTTCATGGGGTTGATAGCTCGACACTGCTACTGTATCTCTTATTCCAGCAGTCTCTCTATCAGAAAAGATGCATTCTCTGCTTTGTCTAGTCCACCATTGGAAAATCTGGGCCAACATTTGAGCAAGTGTATTCGCCGCCTGACGGATGTGAAAGAGAGTTGCCAACTGCACCTCCCAATTGCACAGAAAGCGGACGGTGATGAATTTCACATGTAGACAAGTAACTATAGTCAGTGGTAATCACGCTTCTTATGGTGCACAACTGAGAATGTCACACATCATTTTAATTCTGAAGTCACACAAGGACCACTATATCCCACCGGTGTTTTTGGTTCTTTGCAACACAAAGAACCAGGTCGCATCAATCTTGATGTCTTTGTCTGCCCAAGCACCGAGACCACCAAAGAGCAACTAGTGTGAAGGAAGTCAAGGAACTCACCGTCCGTACAACAGGCAGATATTGGTATGTTTTGTGATCGCGGAGGCAGTGAGCATACTCATCCTTCTACGTCTAGTATGAGGCCATACTCTTCAAACCACCCTCTTTCAACAAGACCAGCACATCCACTTAGAGACAGGAGCAGCCCTGCACTTACAGTAAGGCGCGTACAATGAAGAAAGGGTATGCTTAAAGTTCAAGCTATCGCAGGGCTGGTATCACCGGCTGTACTAAATAGCCAAGAGGTTCAATCTATTCCACCCTCCTGTTCTGCACAGAGCGCTGCCGGCGACACCCTCTTATTCCCCGTGCTCTACCGCCCCAACGGTCCTCAACAAGCTGCAGCCTGGGCACCCCATATCGACCCCTCCCTCGGTCCCTCCCCGCCCTAACCACCATCGACCCCTGTTCTCCTCCACCGGATCTGACTCCGACATCAGGCGAGCGGTGGCGGCGGGACCGGTTGGCAGAAAAAGCAGGCCGCCATCGCTCGGAGGAGAGGAAGGACGAAGGAGGGAGCGGATCAGGTGGTGCGTAATGTGCGGGGGTATGTGGATTGGAGCGCGGATTGATTTTGACATAAGTGGGGGGCTCAACAAAAAATACCACAACCTACGCCGACCTCCGGTTTCAATTTAATAGTAAAGAAAACAGGGAGAAAAAAACCACACATGCCAGACGACCCACCGCCCTCACGACGCAAAGCCGACCAACACCACAAACACACACCACCTAGTCCGGGGCCGCCGCCCAGGCACAGCAACCAGATCGACCCTCGCATTGCCCAAAGGCGATCCAGTCATGGTCGACGGACCCTCCACCCGCGCAGTCTTCATCCAGGTCGCCACCAAAACCCCCATGTTCCGGAGCCGCCGCTCCGGCGTATCAACCAGATCGACCTTCGCATTGCCCAAAGACGATCCAGTCGGGTCGACGAACCCTCTGTCCGCGCAGTCTTCATCCAGGTGTCCACCCATACCCGCGCAATACAACGGCTCTGCCTCATAGAAACGTCACAACGTGGGAGCCCGAGGCCGCCGCTTCGACATCCACCACCGTCTGGGACCGCCGCCCCAGGATCCACCTCCCCTGACCACATAGCAAACCTACCCATCCGCCGCGAGACCGTCGCACTGGGAGGGCCAATAACTCCAAGACGACGCCTCCAACAAGAAAGTCACGTGTCCGTCACCGTCGCCCGCTCCCGACGGAGCTTAGGCTTTCACCTGGAGACCATCGGACCGCTCCCGTCGGGCCGGTTGTCGAGACTCCACAACGATGCAAACAGGAAGGGAACGACGCCCAAAAGGCGCCGCCATCGTCGGCACTGACCGGAGTCGGTGCGAGGCTTTCGCCCGGAGTTCGATCCGCCAATGAAGCTTGGGGAGCCGCAAGATGGGAGTCCGCATCCGTGGCCGACCACCGAACAACACCGCTGGCAAGTGGTCGCAGCACCTCACGCCGAGACGACCAAGCCGTGCCGCCGAAGCTGCCACCGATCCGGGGCCGCCGCCCCGGCTTCCTCCTGATCCGGGAAAATCAGCACCACCTCGTCGGCAGCGTGCTTAGGATGGGCCCGTCATATGCAGCCGCTGGTCCTCCTGCACCACGCACCGCCTCCGGACCACCGCGTGCCGCCCCGTGCATGGCAGCCAGCGCCGCCACGGAGCCTCCGCTGCCCCGCATCCGCCCACGCAGCAGCCCAGACTCGCCCGCTGCAGTCGCCCCGTAAGCCGCCGCCGCACCTCCTTCTCCACGCACCACATCCGGTCCATCGCGGACCGCCCCGAGCACGGCGGTGAGCTCCTCCACCGCGCCATGGCCAGAGACACGTCCAACAAGATCTCGAGCCCCAGGAGGGAGCTCCGAAAGGACATGCCCCGCAGCCACCCTCCCAGGGACGCGCGCGGCCTTTTTCCGGCGGCCCCTCCGGCGGGGGCGATGCGGGTGGAGGGACGGTGATGGCCTTGAACTTAGCTTAGTTTGAGACTCCAAGCGCAGAGTGTGTAGTATAGGAAAGACGGTTTCCCCACGAGGGGTGACTCGAGGGTTTAATATCGAACTCTCGGGGAATCAGTAGTGAAAGATTTATCTTCTTATCCTTCTCTTGAAAACCTGCAAACAAAGTAAATTGTTTTGTGCCCTTAACCTCACCAAGTGGTTTTCAAGCACAAGGTGTGAGAATGATATGATAATATAATAAATGCAAAACAAGAAATAAATATGCAACGATGATAAATAAATATGCAAGGATGATGGAAACGATGATGGATGATATTTTTGGGTTTTGTATTGTGAATGCAAGATATAAAAGTATTTTTGTATTTTCGGATTTTTAAATGGTAGAAAATTCAAAATGCTTATAAGTTGTTGGAAAGGTGTTTCTTATGATTAAAAATGGACCGGGATTCATGGTTTCACAAATGCACTCTCTCTTTAATAAAGTGGTAGATAATGGAACACTAGAATTGACATATGAGATTGCAACAAAAAGGTTTCATGACAAGTTACTAATTATATGGGCATCACGTCCTAACATAGAGATCTTTTGTTTATTAATCTCTCTTATACTCCACCAAGATGTGAACTAAATCTTAGCACCTCAGTAATTAAGATAAATCAGAGTATAGCTTTTATGACATGAAGTTAAAATAAGAACATGCTAGATCTAGTCATGGAGAAGTGGCAATGGTCACACCCACACCTCCGGTAGCATGGTATTTTTCTTTATCCCTAGTGAGGCAACAAAGTAAGGTAAAAATACCCAAGTGGATCGCGGAACTTCTCTCACTTTCACTGCACTAGCCACCCCCTCATTACTCCAACTAATGCACACGTTCCCCCACACACGCTCTCATAAACATGCTTGATCAAAACAAGTAGACAAGAACGGGGTACATAATATGCATCTACTTTCATAACTGAAACAAAACAATTGCAATTTCAAACATATATTAACTCATAAAGAGATCCACCACAAAAGAATTACATAGATGACCGTAATCATGTTCGGCAGCTCATACTGTGCTAATTAGTGAAGCTCAAGAGAGAGGAGAGATACATAAGTTACTTCCACAAACCCATAGTCCATGGGTGGACTACTCCCTCTTCATCATGGAGACGGTGGAGATGTCGTTGGGGAGATGGAGACCACGCCGGCAGCGCTCTGCCGGAGTTTTCCCCCTCAAATCAGCAGCTCCTGATCTCTGCTTCGGTGTTTCTGTTTTTACGGCGGCCTCCTTTCTGGAAAACGTCGGGGGACTATTTTTATATTGGTTTGTAGGTCAAAAGGAAGCTTCGTGAAGAAAGATCGATGGCAACGGAGCCACGAGGGCCAAAAGGGTGGGTTTGGGCCTTCGGGCCTCCACTTTTTCGCTTCCTTCGCTCCTACGCCTTCTTTCTTCCAAAAAATGATCCTCGTAAATTTTCAGGTCAATTGGACGTCGTTTGGGTCCCTGAAACATCAAAATATAGAAAATAGGGTTTTCTGCCAGTGCAGGGTTAATTCCAGAAAAATAGGAAAATTGTTAAATCTTCTCAAAATCATTATAAAACAATGATATAACCCTTATATGATACAAATATGATAAATATAAGTAATATAATGCAAAGTTCATGTATGCATTTTATATGCATCAGACGGGCGGGGGGCCTACGGCGTCGGCGGCTAGGGTTTCCCCCCGTTGTCGCCAGAGGACGCGACGCAGGTGGGGGGGGGGTCATAACCTCCACAACGGTAATCCCTATGCTCCGCTTAAGGCGAACCCTATTTGCCGCCTTTTGCGGCAACACGAAGTCGCGCCGCATACCCCCCCCCCCATTAGCCTTCTAGGTACCGTCCCTGTCGTCTGGGCCTGGTCCAATACCCCCTGTCCGCTTCTCTGCTTCCATGCTTCGGGGACTGTTTAATATTTGTTACGTTTTCATTTTTCTTTTCTTTTCTTTTCTTTTCTTTTATGTTTTCTTTTCTTTTTCCTTTTCTTTTTTTTATTTTGAAAATTGTTCAATTTTGAAAATTGTTCAAATCTAAAAACAGTTCAGATGTGAAAGTTGTTCTAATCTAAAAACAGCCTTCGACTCTCTGGAATTCTGTCCCCTCCCTCAGGTGCCTCGGTCCTCCTTTTATAGGCTAAGGGGATCCCACAAGGGCACCTTTGGGGACGGAGGGGTTTTAGGCGGGAAAACCCCTCCGGGTTCTACTTATGGGGCGACGTGGCCTCTTCTCGTCCAAGTATTCTTTTGAGGGGGGTTATGTGCGGTCGCCCACCGCGGACAAAGGCTGACACCTTTACCGACCGTGTCCCCCGCGGCGCCTCCATCTTCTTGGCGCCCAAGTCTTCTAGGAGCTTCCAGCCGGAGCTGGCAAGCTTATCCTCTTAGCTTGTACGGAGGTTGGAACCCGGAGGTGAGCCTGGCCTCCTGCCGGGCGTCCGGGTCCCCGGGACCTCCGCGTCGTCTGCCGGGTTGAGGGTGACCCCGGAAGGCCCCCAAGCCCTTAGTCGCAGTTTTCGATGCCGTCCTTGCCTGGTTGCCGTGGGGCAGATGGGGGGCCCATCTGCCAGTCTTGAACCCTTGCCTTGTTCGTCTTCTTGATGGGTCCACTGGTGGTAGACCCCTTTGACCGCATCAGGAAAACCCCGTGTTCCACTGTTGCGATAATTATTGACTCCAAGGGTATACCAAACAAACAAACCAACTGAAATGAACCAGTCCCAAACTTACTACTCCTTTCATATAATCTGGGTCAAAGTAGGCCACGCGTCATCATCAGGCTGACAAGACAAGCCGGACTACGGCGACGACGACGATGTGGTCGCTTCAGTCCATGTCAAAGTTGCCACAGCGCCGGCGGCCACCGACACCGGCCTGTGCCGGCACATGTGCCCGCCGAGCGCCTGCCCCGTCGCGAACGTCTGGCCGCACGTGTCACAGCGGTGCTGCACCGGCGCGCTCGCCTTGCCTTGCCGGGACGAGGGCCGAGCAGAAGATCGAGGCCATGGGCGCGCGCCCGCGGCCGCTTGTGGCTGGTCCGGTGCCCGGCCAGCGCCTGGAACGTCCGGCACTCGCTCGAACGCACCGCCGTATTGGGCCTGCAGCTGCACCCGCTTGTTCTAGCCGCCCTTGGCGATCACCGGTGACGACAGTGTCAGCAGCAGCTGAATCAACTTCACCGGCGAAAGTGTATCACTTTTGCCACGTCCATTGCTACTAGCTAGCTCGATTAACGTCTAAAAATGAATCTGAACACGTACTTAGAGACGACAGGGGGCAATTTCCGTGCTGTGTGGACGTATAGCGAAGCCAAGCATATGACGATAGGGGGCTACGTACGTCAAATTTGAATATGCAAGTGCTTGCATCTGTCGTTCGTGTTGCGTTCAGAAGTTTCCAGGAAGCTGCATGCGAGCGTGGTAGAGATAGGGGCGCTTGCGGAATCGTGCGCGTAGGGATAGCGACGTGTTCGTCAGTTAAGATGCATGTGGATGTACGTTGTCAGTGCAATTGGAAACACTTCAGCGTGTCCGATCTTCGATCTTTCACTTGTTTCCTGGCCACTAGCAAGGAATAGCTAGCGTCTAGTAGCCAAGTAAGCGGAAAGTTACTTTGACTCCCGAGCTCCAGTGACCCATAATTTTAAAAAATTCAAAAAACATATTTAGAAGTTTTAAAAAAATCTGAAAATAATCATGCACATTCTCAATGTTATATACTACAACCGTAAAAAACTTCAGTGCAAAATACTTGGGGGATTTGAGCTACACAAAAATGACAAAAGTTGGAGATTTGAAACTATACACTGTTCACTATACTCAGATATGTACATTTCTCATTTTTATGTAGCTCAAACCCCAAACTATTTTGCATTGAAAATTTGCACGGTTGTAGTATATATCATTGAGAACGTGCATGATTGTATTCAGATTTGTTTGAAACTTTTAAATATGTTTTTTGAATTTTTTAAAATTCTGTGATCACTGGAGCTCGGGAGCATAAAATCTCCACTCCCAAGTAGGCACTTTGTTAACAGATCGAAGACCAGGACTCGCATCCAAAGACTAGTATAGTGGTATAGTACTGCCAATGACCAGAAGACTTGGGTTCATTCTGAAACTTGATAGAGCAAGTCAATGTAAAAAACTGTGAGCTTCTAGGCCCTGCTGCCTCCCATAAGGAGGAAATAACTAGTCAAGCTCGTCTCATCTTTCAATATTGCCTAGATCGGGTGGTATGCGTATGGTGGAGTGGAGTGTGAGAGGTTTCTAGCAAGTGCGTTGTCATGTATCTACAAAATATACAGTTTGTACTGATCACACGCGTCTACCGATTCATTTTTGTGAGTAAAATTGAATGGTGCATTTTGTTTACATAAAATTATTAATGAGAAACACGGTGTGATTACATAATCCTTTATGAGAAGCAACATACAGACATCTAGGACGGATGGGTGCTCTCGTCATCGCGAGTTCTCGCGTGAGGATATGCGCACGAGCGCGAGTATGCTCGAGGGAAAAGACGAGGGTGACACCCCCTTCGCACTGGATGCGCTTTGCGCTCTTGGAGCAGACGTGATGCTGATTTTCCCATCAGTTGGTGAAGATTTGGACTTTGATGCTGATCTATGGCGATTTTCCCGCTCAATTTATTTCTTCTCTCTTTTGGATATTTACACATAATAAAATTTGGCCAACATATATAAATAAATCGGAGAGTATATATATATGTAAGAACATAAATAGAGCACATATAGCATCATATAGCATCATATAAATAACATTCATGATCTAATCATAACATCAAAACTCATCATATACCAGTAAACACAACATTAACAAAAATTACCACCATGACCATTCGGGTGTGTTGATTCTGCAGGGTGTGGTCGTTGTAATCATTCCCCCATGGGATCTGATCGAGAGAGATGTGATTGGGGGTTCGCAGTGAATTTTCTTGTTCGGGAGGCGCTGATTTAGTTGATTTCAAACATGATCTCTAACACTTATCGTCAAGCTGCCAAGCCAAGCTACAAAATACGTTGAAAACTTATGGCATGCGCTTTAAAACTCATGGTATGTTTAGAATGGCTCTAGTCTACGGCTTCACCATGGCCTTTCCAATGAAAACTTGGGCCTGGGGCGAATCAAAATAATAATAGTTTGAACTAAACTTTTATACCCACTACATGTATTCTAGCGTGTTACATTATTACAGGTGAAAATTTTCTATTTGATGGCGTTGTCTAACCACATAACTGGAAACATTACTAAATTTTAGTTGGTTTGTTTTTATTTATACAAAATATCAATATATTTTGTACGAAAATTAGTTCTAAAACTATGCTTTTACCATGGATAATCTATTTATATCTATTTATGGTAAATATCTTTAAAAATCATGATCTAAGAAATATCTCAAGAGATGTTTCAAATGTATTATTGAGTATAGTATATTTATAAAAATTGCTATAGTACAAACTAAATCAGTTGCATATTTCTTACTCGGTTTTTCGTGCTATGCCTGGCAAGTCAAATTTTAACAAAGTGTGTATGATATGTATTTATATTGAAACATCATTGCTTCGAATAATCACCCATGAACATAAAATGTTGTGCTTGTAATATGTTTGCATACATAAGTTTTATTATTTGATATGCTCTTATGCAATGTGCTTATTATCATATTGTGTCAAGTCCCCCGCCAGTTTATGAAATAAAAATGTGTTGCACTAATTTAAACATGGAAATCTAGTTATGCTGATTTTCTTAAAATCTGTAGGACTTCCCACTAGAAAAAGAATAAAAAGCTAACTAATCTTGTGTCACTAGTCACATAGATTTGTTCTTACTTGCTAAGAGGCACGTGGTGTGTATGTGCTTTCGTCAATTAACCGATTTATTATGTTAAAATACACTCTCCGTCCCAAAATGTATTGTAGCATCTTTCATTCACATAATTAACTATTAATATATATACCGAAATGTATTGATTGAGGTTGTATAAATTACATTGTTACTTGTGGAATAATTTTGTTTCATATGTATTTATACTATTTTCTTGACAAATTAAAGTCATCGTTAATGTTGTGCATGTGTTGTTGATTAGAAAAAATAATTCATACTATTTTACAAGAGGAACATTAAATAATTTCCAAGTTCCAGAAAAATATTACAATAATTTCTCGGTGTCATGGATAATAGCATAACGCTTACTATGTAATTAACATTTTGGACCATTCTCTTCTCGGGACTCTGGGCGTTCTCCCTTCTCTTGCCCGGCCTATAGGCCGACTCTGGGCTTCACCCCCTAAAGCTGGTGAAGATGTGCCAAACGACCTTAACTTTGTTTTTTACCGTGTGGTGCAGAACAACCTCTAGTTCATTTTGGTGGAGTAGTGAAAGAGGTGCTTCACCAGCACCACTCCGGAGCACACATCCCCTAAAAGAGTCTATGCCCTAGAATTTGGGTGAATTCACATGCCAATGTCGCTGGCATAGCCCTAGTCAACACACCACTGATTCTGTTGGGAACCTCCCAGTGGAAGGATGATGCAATACATCAACAAGTATTTCCCTCGATATGAGAATAAAGGTTTATCAAAGCAAAACGACATAAGAATGTGAATCAAGCTAATAGTACATGTACACAAAACATAAATTAACTTGTGCCCCAATGTTTCGAAAGGTTGTCAAGGTTCTCGTCTATTAATTATAATAGATTAAACATATTGGGAGGAAGATAATGATAATAGTAAATAAAGGACAGTGAGAAAACAGTAATAAAAGCAAGTAACTGAGAGCTTTTAACATTACTAAAAGATAACGGAAGTTTTAAATTTTATAGGTAATTAATATTGTTTCCAGTTGGTTTCAAAATCCATCATGAGATGTTTCATTATGGTTTGGAATTTATATTTCAATTTTTTAAAAACTCTATTTGGGTATTGCTTAAAAGATATTGTCAAAAGAAATAAACATGATTCAAATGGATTGTTAATCTGATCTTTATTTTGATACGGCCAAATAGAACCACCACCTTGAGCCACATCAGCCAAATTATATTTTTGTAGTTACATCTAAAATTGATTGCTAGGATTTAATGAAAAGCCGTAATCCGGTATTGACACGGTACTAATTGTTGACGTGACACAACTGATTGGTACTTTTCTCAGGAAAACAAATGACCGGTAGATTCAGTTTTGACAAGTACTACGTGTTACGTGACACATCAAATAATCGATAGTTCCGGTACGTAAAGCACATGCGCGATCAGCCCACTTTTGTGCAAACAAGGCTAGTAGTGAGAGGAGGCGATGCTTGTGGTTAAATTACACGCCGCCTTACCTAGTCTCTATCCTAGAGAAAGATTGTAATGATGTTGATTAATATATAATGCTCCTTTATTCGCAAAAAAAAAAGGTAGAACCGAACGAAGGAGTCCAGATACTCAACGTGTGTTGGTTTCAACAATACGAAGAAGTCCAGGTACTATGCGTGTACCTAGTCTAGCTTTAATTTTTATGTTTTCTTTTCTATACCGAGTCAGAATATGGCCACACAGAACACCTATGCACTCGGATTTACAAACTTCTGTACCAATATTTGTTCAGATACATCACGTAACCAGTAGCCTCCCTTCGGTTTTTTTCCGAGCGTCATATCTACTGGTGGATAGATAGAAGAGATGACATAATTTATAAAAAAACCAGGTCAAAAAACCATACAAACTGTACAATGCCCTGTTTATGAGGAAAATATAGCCAAAAATCGCACAAACGAGACGACCCGCCGCCCACACGACGCCAGACCAAACGCCACAACACACACCACCTGCTCCAGGGCCGCCACCCCGACGTAGCAACCAGGACAAAGCTCTGCATTGCCCGAAGCTGGACCAGTCATGGTCGACGAGCCCGCTGTCCGCACTCATTTCGGTCCATATGTAGATTATATTGAAACATTTAAAACATCTTATATTTAGTAACGAAGTGAGTAATTGAAAATGCAGAATATAGCTCAGATTTTACCGACGTGTTACTATAAAATATAGATGACGTCTTAGAAAATATGTTGCTAAACTTCTTTATCTTTTTATAGAAAAACTGTTATATTGTTGACCATTAATTAATTATTAAAAACTGTCAGGAATTGTCGTATAGAATTGTATATACCATGAATTTTATTTTCAGTTTATATGCAGATCAAATCATTTGAGATCGAGATTGTACAATATATATTAAAAAAAACTGCTCAAGACTTGCAAAGCTGTAACGAAGTCGTTCGGTGTAGCAATAGATGGGAGATAGTGCTAGTGGTCTGACATGCATAGTATACCACGTGACAAGAAAATGGCAGAAGAATGCTTTCGCCATTGCATGGGAGACCAAAATAGGAGAGACTATGTATATCCATATCTGAAACACAATCGACGGCTAGCGCATGCACGGTAGATACCGTCCGTCGCTAGAAATGCATTTCTCTACCATATTGCACTTGCACCCCGGGAGAGTTTATCTTTTCACTTCCTCGCTTGATGTATGTCACACATACACGTAACTGCCATTTACAATACATCACTAAGTGGATTCCTCGCGTAGAGCAAACCACTTCAAATGAACCATCCCAAACTTATCAGACGATACTAATACCTCATATAAACTGGATCAAAGTAGGCCAGACGTCATCGTAAGACAAGCCGGACTCCGACGACGACGATGATGTGGCCGCCTCCGTCCACGTCGCGGTGGCCACGGCGCTGCCAGCGCCCACCGATGCCGGCCTGTGCCGGCGCATGTGCCCGCCGAGCGCCTGCCCCGTCGCGAACGTCTGGCCGCACGTGCCACACCGGTGCTGCACCGGGGCGCTCGCTTTCCCAGGACGCGCGCCGAGCAGGAGGTCAAGGCCATTGGCGCGCACACGCGGCCGCTTGTGGCTCGTCCGGTGGCCGCCCAGCGCCTGGAACGTCGCGAACCGGCGGCCGCACGTCCGGCACTCGAACGCGCCGCCGTCGCCCGGCAGCTGCACCCGCTTGTTAGTCTTGCCGCCCTGCTTGGCGATCACCCTGCTCGGCGCTGCCGGCGACGTCAGTGCCAGCAGTAGCTGCAGCAGCCTCACCGGCGACGACTTTGTATTGCTGGTGGCGGCGGCTTCCATTGCTATATATATTGAACTAGCTGGTGAACTATCGTTACGTATTAGACAGTGTGTTAGCGAAGTGTGGAATGTTATATCGTCAAGGCGGTGCTCGTTTATATAGGCTTCTGGGATAAGTGCGAACTAAGAAATTTCGCCGACCTTTTCGACCGTGTAGACGTAGCAACATGACGACACTTTGGCTACGTGGGGTCGAGGCGTGCCGCTACATGGGCCGTCCGTGCCGCGTGGAGATTCGTGCGGAAGTTTCACGGAAAGTGCGGCTTGGTAGGTGGACCCGGTGAAGTGCACACAGGAATATTAAGTGCGGCGTCACGCATCTACGTTGTCACTATAAATGGAAAGACTTAACCAAGTCGATTCGATTAATTATCCACTTGTTCCCTACCCACGAGTAGCTCGTATTGTAGTACAAGTTGTTGGTTAAATATGAATGACCGAGACGACTTGCATTGGGAGACCAAGACTTGCTAAGTTGCTAGCCTACTTGTTAAGATGTTAGTGGAATACTAGTACCAAAAAAGAGCAACATCTCAGTTCAAAAAAGAAAAGGAAAAAAAGAGAAACAAGACTTGCATCTACTGTTGGAGCGAGTCAATGACCAACTCGTGAAAAATCAGTGTTCTCTCCAGCCGTGTGGAATGCGTGTGCTGGAGTCTAGTGCGAGTGGTTTCTAGTAGACTTGTCATCTTGTGCCCTAGAATACTCACTTCGTATTGATGGTATGTCTACGGTCTACATCGATTAGTTATTGAAATAATTGAACGGGGCACTCTTCAAGTGTCCATACAAAATTTATTGAACGGGGAAATCTGTTTTGACTCATAGATGTAGAGGAACCCAACAACACGGCCACACTACACAAAAACCACATTTCAAAATGACAAAAAAAATGCAGTGAAATGGACATTCGACATTTTTACAGTGAAATAACAAACAGAAAACAATTAGCCTACTACATATTGGGCCTAGTAAATGGACCAATTTACAACAGACCTCGTCCGAAAACCCGGCCCAGCTGTGTTGAAGATTACCTTAAAGAAACTGTATTGAAGTTTCTCAAAAAACAAAAAAGGAAAACTGTGCTGAACAACAAACCGGCCCAAATAGGCTACAGTAAATACCATAACTTTTTAAGTTATTCATTTGATCCTAGCTAACCATATTTTTTGTTTTTATCCTAGCTGCACCTTTCTCCCTTCCGTCCCTCACTATATAGTCATAAAACTACTTTCCAAAGATTACCTCAAAGAAGGAAAAACAATGGTGAAGTTTCTCAGCAAAAAGAAATTGTGCTGAACAACAAACCGGCCCAAATAGGCTATAGTGAATACCTTAATTGTTTTAGTTATTTTATATGCTCCTAGATAACCTTCAATAAAAATTGATCCTAGCTGCACCTTTCTCTCTTCCGTCCCTCACTAGTCCTAAACCACTTTCTAAATTTCATAAATCTATTCCCAATAAAATAAATCACAATTGTAGAAATATTCTACAAAAATACTAACAAGTAGACCAGTCTCAATTAAAGTAAATAGTGATCCACCTTTTGTTTTCACATCTCCTCTCTCGAAACAGGCTTTCGACCCTGTTTATATTAATATTAATAAAACCGCAAGACCGAATGATACAAGGTATTGAGAATATCCTCAAGAGCTGTCAAAACAAGAAAATGACAAAACTAGCCGAAAATGCTATAAAAACAATATAGGGTGACTTCTTTTAAACTTCTGTGCATAATCAAGTTTCTGAATTCCGGTGGGTAGAAACTGTTGTGGGCAGAATCTCCCAGAAATTGTCTGGAGAGTTCTTTTGGGTTTCTGAAGATTGGGCTTATTTGATGGGATGAGTTGTGAGATGTCTGTTATGCCCCTGAATTTGACACATGCACTTAATAAATAAAGGATTACAATATCTATTCATGTATGTTCGCCGAAACAAAAAAAAGTACAACACGAAAGTTGTGGAAAATGGCAAGGTCGATCAACTCGTGAAAGAAAATTTCAAAGGGTCGACCGAGTGCGAGGAATTTGATAAAATTCGTATAAAAATGGTGCGAACTTCAGTCCAAAATTAATAAGCTACAGTCCACGAAATTCGAAACCGATCATGGGAATGGAACCTACTCGTCGAGGCGCACATATTTTGTGTAAAAATTATTTCAAATCGAAATAATTTTTATTATTTGTCATCAGCCATATTCTAATTGAAATACACAGTTCTGTAGGCCATTCTCGCGCGTGACTGCCTGAGGACGGGGACACATGAGTTGGGTTCTGGTCGCGCATAAAGACGTGCCAGCTCGGTCCAAAAAAGAAGCAAAAACGTTTCGGCCTGCAGTGGTAGTCTGGCCGTAATAAACATGAAAAATAGGTGCAACCTCGCATACTGAAGGGTCGTTGCATAGAAAACAAAAAAAATTCTACGTAACAAGCGGAAGAAACCCCATAATCTAGATCTATTAGATACAAGTAGCGAAGTGGAGATCCAATGTAGCGATCCTGCCTTTTAAAAATGGCCAATATCCCTGTGTTCTGTGCTAGTCCCTGTATCGAATAGCTAGCACCACAGTTCAAGATGTAATAGCATGCAAATGTGTCAAATATCTATTCATCGAAGCTCCAGAAAAGTAAAACGTTACAAGTTGCATAGCACAAGGCTAGCATATTACAAAGCTCAGCAGCGGAAAACATAAATAGCATGGAGCCTCATCATCTTCATGTGCCACATGCCCACATGCAGACATGTTGGTTGCAGACTCGAAAACCGAAAGCGTTCCTTACTCGTCGTCGGAACAACCTGCAACGGTAAAAATGTTACAGCCAAAAATTGGTCAGAACCATTGGAATGGATCTGGCAAGTGATACTTGTGGACTCATATATGCAAACTCCTATTAGCTATATGCATATTTTCTGGTGGAGTTCAAGGCTATTTTGTGTAAAGCCAACTTTATCCTATCTCTTCAAAACATTTCTTCAACATCTAAAAATGAGACAAGTATGGCATGAAAACCATTGTCTCTTCTACTCTTGTTCAGACTTCAAATTTTACTTGAGAAATTGGAATGTTGAGATTCTCCGTTGACATCCTTGTTCAGCTGCTCAGAATTGTCCTTAACCGAGGACACGGCTATGATCATAGATTTACACTCTCGAGAGGTTGTGCACGTTCACCACAAGACTTCATCAACCCATTCTGTCCTTGACCTTCTTGAAGTGAAAAGGAAAGGTGTAGATGAAGACGATACCTTTGGGAACCAGTCCCCTGTTCGTCAGCCAGACCCATACAAGACATTCATCCGCTGAGAACTGCCGGAATCAGGTTCCTAGAACTTACTTAGTCAAGGCAGAGCCATAATACCAAGTGGCTGCACTGGAAGCCTTCTAAACTTGGAGTAACTTCACATCTCTTTGATCCTGGGTGGCCGTCCACAAGTGCACATACTCAGGTAACCATGGAAATGGCCCGAGTAGCCACTCAACTATAAACAACCGGTAGAGCAAGATTCAATTCCACCCAGATGGTTCATTAACTTAGTGGAATTTTCATCCCTTTACTTTTATAAACATTTTCAGCGTAGCAACGCTAATATACACTAAGTTATTATATAGGTACTAGACACTTAGAAATATTTGGAGTAATACTAAACAGGTCTAGCATAGCATAGTAATAAAACCTGACATGCAATTCTACTTAAAATAAATAAACTACAATGCATATCAAAATACTTAGGAAATTTATGCAGTGAGCATCACTTGCCTTTGAAAAACTTGTCGTTGCTCACACCCTCTTTTCAACGTATCTTGGAGCACTCCGTTCACTCTAAACAAGGCAAGAGATAGCAATAAACAAACAATACCACACATATAATACAACATATCAACAAACATGGGCAAAAACAACACAACTGGGTTGGTGGTCCAAAACTCATCACATAACTCAATATGCAAAAAGAATTATTATAATGAGGTCTAGGGTCAAAATAGAATCAAGGGGTGATCTCCAAGGTTTAAAGTGTTGGTTTTTGTCTCTCTGGACAGAGGCAACTATTTGGGGTATTTTTCTAAAAGAAAACAAATTAAAAAGATTTATAGAATTTGAACAATATCAAAAATACTCAAATTGAGCCTTTGATTTTTACATCACCAAAATAATGCTAAAAATTATTTTATAATAAAGTAACTACATTGCAAATAAAACAAGGTTTCTAAAACTATTTTTCTTGCAATTTTTGGAAATATAGAAATAAAGTTATGTTAAAATTACTCAAATAAAACATTTGAAATTTGAATAATTTAAACTAACTCAAAACAGAAAACTAAAATATCAGAAAGATTCTACAAGTTCCAAGGATTTCAAATATATAAAAATATTGGCATTTGGCTAAACAGGTAAAAAGTTATGATTAATCTAAGTTGCAGGGGCTTTTCTGCAAAACTGCCATTTAATTCTAATTCGGGAAAATCACAGAAATTCCCTGGCTGACTCGGATCTGACTAGTTGCTGACTGGGATCTGATGTGGTGCTGACTGGGCTCAGATCTGGCCTTTGGATCTAGATCTAAAGGTCTAGATCTAACCATACCGATTCGATTTATTGGATCTAATCCTGGCCGAACGATTTAGATCTGACGGCTATAAGGCTAGGGTTCATACCGATGGTGGTTGGTCGCCGGAGTTGGACAGGGCGGCGGCGATGTGGCTCGGCCTTGGACGATGTGCTTGCTCCCGTTGTCCCCGGACGATGTGCTTGCTCCCGTTGTCCCCAACGACGACGAGGTGCGGAGAGGCACGTAAAAGACAAAGAAGGTGACGGCGTCGTTGAATGCTTCCTGGAATGGCGAGAACGTGCGGCTGGAGTCGTGCGGAGCGCCGTCGAGCTCGGGACGTGCTCGTTCCAGTCGATGGGCTGCAAGCAAAATTAGAGCGAGGGGCTCAGGAGGTGCGCGTGATCTTGGCGAACCCGAAGGACAAGGGGCGGCGAAGGATTGCGTGCTCACCTTAACAGCAAACGTGGTCGCGGCGGCGGCGACTTCCGGTCGAGGACGTGCTCGTCCTCTCGAGTTCCTTCGGCGCGCGGGAGTATGTCCAGCCGGTTCGCGAGGACACCGAGACGATAAAGGACCGGAGGAGAGGGCTAGGGGAGGTCGGAGCTCGCCGGAGTCGAGCTCGACACGACGGCGTACATGCGGCAATGGCGGCCAAAATTAGGGCAGCCTGGCGGCTCTTAGAGAGGGCTTTTGGGGGCAATCGGTAGAGGGCGTCGAGGCATGGGCGGCGCCAGGGGTATGCCCCTGTATGCCCGGGAATACCCATGATTTGGGTCAACAAAAAATTAGGTATTAGTTTTATGGTCCACAGGCCACATCTGCAGAGCCCACAGCCCATCAGTCATCACTCCATCAGACGAACAGAGCAGCGACGGAGGCTATCTCGCTCGGACGCACGCGTTCAGAACACATAAGCGATTGGGCGAACCCTAGGCGGCGCGGCGGCAACCCTAGGCGCGGCGCGGCGGCGGGCGACTGGGAAGCGGCGACCTCACCGGCGGTCGATGGAGTTGGCCGAGCGCCAGGAGGACATCTCCAACTCGCCAGGTATGGATCCCCTCTTGCTCTTGCCTCTTGTCTCTTACCCATTGTGATTTAGCTGTTCATATCTATCTATAAAATTCGCAGTTGACAGGTATTGCGATTTAGCTGTTCATATCTCTTCCTCTTAATTTCTTTGGATTTTCGAAAGGGCAAGACGACTGCGGCAAAAAAAAAAATTCCTGCGGAGCTGGTGGGAATACCCACCACCATTTTCCTGGCGCCGCCGTTGCGTCGAGGGCTATTTGTAGGTGGTCACGGCGCGTCAAGTGGTGCCCTAATTCGCTCGGAATCATGGGCGAAAGTTTCGGCCGAAACTGGCGCAGGGACGTTGAAGACGATGACGTCACCGATGACATCATCAAATTTTCTTTTTCTTTTTCTGTTTAATTTTCCAGATTTTGAAATAAGCCTCCAAATCGATTCAAATAAAATTGTAAAAATCAGAATAATTAATTTGAATACTTTGCAACCATTTCGAAAATATTTTATTTTTAAATAAATTCAAATATTGCTTATATGCATAAAGGACACCTTTATGCCATTTTAATAAATAGGCTTTTATAAAATCTTTTTGAATTAAAATAAAATCAAGAAAAAAATATGAGTAATATCATTCAAAATGATTAACTCAATAATATAATTTAGGGCCAAAAAGTTTATTTAAATAGAGTTTGATAAATCCTTTAAATACAAATCCCTTTTAAAGAAATCAAAATAATCTTTAATAAAGGTTTTTCTTGATTTTTGGAGACTTTCTATAATCAATAATGAAAGTTTTAAATTTTTGTGATTTTTCTAACATTCCAAAGTTTTGGGATGTTACATCCAATCTCTTACCCTCGAAGATCGAGCAAACGTTTTGTCGATGCAGGGATTGGCAAGTCGATGTCGATCCCCGCAACTAGACTCGTCTAGTCGCGAGGAGATGTATTATCCACGCGATCCAATCCGATGAAGCGCCGCACGAGCAGCACCTCCGCGGTATCCACACGTACGGCTCGATGTAGAATTCTCCTTTTTGATCCCGCAAGCAAGGTGGAAGTGGCTAGATGGATCCCAGCAGCACGACGGTTGTGGTCGTGCTGATGGTGGAGTTCTCCCGCGGGCAGGGCTTCGCCAAGCCGTACACAAAGAAGAGGGGAGGAGGTGGAGGTGGCCGGCGGCTAGGGCATGGGGGGTGCGGCTAGGGCAAGCATGGATGGGGCTATGTCGCAACCCCCCCTCCTTATATAGGTGGCGGCTAGGGGGAAACCCTAGGCCGGCCTAGGGCTTTCTTAGCGCCCAAGTTAGCCGAGTCCCATAGGGACTCGGTTTCCTTATCCCACCTATGGCCGGGTTGGGCCATGTGGGCTGGTGCGGCCAGCCCATTAGGGTTGCTGGACCACCCATTGGTCCATGTGGGCCCCAAACAACAGGTGGGCCCCACTTCTAGACTCTTCTAGAATGTTCCAGAAAATTCCGGTACTCTGCTGAAAAATCCCAGAACCTTTCTGATACCTCTGGAAACCACTTTCCTTATATGAATCTTATTCACTATTCCGGATCTCCTCGTGACGTCTAGGATCTCATCCGAGACTCCGAATCAGTATTCGTTCATACCATCAATTATCTCATCACTAACCCTAGCTACATCGGAGCGTTAAGTGTGTGACCCTATGGGTTCGAGAACATGTAGACATGATCCGATCAATAATCAATAGCAGGACCGGGATACCCCATATTGACTCCTACATATTCAACGAAGTTCCTTATAGACTGAACCACGATGCCGGAGATTCAATTAATCTCGTATATGATTCCCTTTGTCTCACGATATTTTACTTGCCCGAGATTTGATTGTCGATATCCCCATATCTAGTTTAATCTCGTTACCCGGCAAGTTCTCTTTACTCGACCATAATATAGGATCTCCGTGATTACCACTTAATCACATTTTTGCAAACTTTATGATGCTATATTACCGAGAAGGCCTGGAGATATCTTCTCCGTCACATGGAGGGACAAATCCCACTCTTGATACATGTCACCCAACAACTTACCATCGAAGATACCTGAAAGCCATCTTTATAATCACCCAGTCATGAAGCGACGTTTGATGTCCCCAAAGTAATACTCCGGTAAATGGGAGTGACATAATCTCATGGGCTAAGGAAACTACACTTGGCATATACTAAAAGCGTTGGCAATGAAACTGTGTGACACGATCAATTGCAACTCTCTATTATTGGGTCTTGTCCATCACATCATTCTCCTAATGATTAACTTCGTTATCAAGTGATTGTAACAAGTCCATGGTTAGGAAACTCTAACCATCTCTTGACTAACGAACTAGTCCGATAGAGGCTTACTAGGGACACCTGTTTGTTTATATTCCACACATGTATTATGTTTCCAATTAATACAATTATAGCATGGATAATAAACTATTATCATAAACATGAATATGCTAATAAACCATTTTATTATTGCCTCTAGGGCATATTCCCAACAGTCTCCCACTTGCGACGCCGCCCTTTTGCCTATTTATTCCTCCTGCCCCGAAAACCCTAAGTACCCGAGTCATATTCCACGAAAAGTTCCAGAGCCGCCGCTGTCGTCAAACCCTACTCGGGAAGGTTCCTGAAGCTCTTCCCGGCACCCTGCCAGAGGAGAGATCATCACCGAAGGGCTCTACATCACCATACCTGCCTCCGGAGTGATGCATGAGTAGTTCATCCTTGGACTACGGGTCCATAGCAGTAGCTAGATGGTAGTCTCTCCACTTTGTGCTATCATGTTTAGATCTTGTGAGCTGCCTAACATGATCAAGATCATCTTATTGTAATGCTACATGTTGTGTTTGCTGAGATCCGATGAATATTGATACTATGATCAAGTTGATTATCAATCTATCTTTATATGTTGTTTATGATCTTGCATGCTCTTCGTTATTAGTAGATGCTTTGCCCAAGTAGATGCTTTTAACTCCGAGAGGGAGTATTTATGCTCGATAGTGGGTTCATGTCTCCGGTAATCTGGGTGAGTGACAGAAACATCTAAGGTTGTGGATGTGTTGTTGCCACTAGGGATAAAACAACAATGCTATGTCTATGGTCATTTGTGTTGTTTACATTACACACTTTGCTTAATGCGATTATCTGTTGCTTGCAACTTAATACCAACGGGGGACACGGATGTTAACCTGGCAGTGGATTATTAGTCATAGATGCTTTTGGAAAATAGTCTATGTATCTTGATCTAATGCCCAATTAAATATCATAGTAATCATCTTGTCATATATTTGCATTGTCATGCGTTCATTATTTGTCAAGTGCCCATCTGTAATTTGTTCACCTAGCATGTTAGTTATCTTTTATGGAGAGACACCACTAGTGAACAGTGGACCCCGGTCCATTCTTTTACACTGAAACAAACACCGTTTACACCACGTTCCACCATCATTTGCTCGCTGTCCACTTTTTGCATTTACATTTATTTTCCACACCATACGTTTAGTCCTTTGTTTTCAGCAAGCCGGGGAGATTGACAACCTTCCTGTTTCGTTGGGGCAAAGTAGTTTGATTGTGTTGTGTGCAGGTTCCACGTCAGCACTCGTGTTGCGCCGCGCGTGCAGCTGACAACCTTCTGAACACTTCAGATTCCTCCTGGATTTGATAACCTTGGTTTCTTACTAAGGGAAAACTGCTGTTGCACTACATGATACCTTCTTCTTGGGGTCTCCCAACGAACGTGTGGTTTCACGTCATCAAGATAGTTTTCTGGCGCCGTTGCCGGGGACTTAGAGGAGCTTCTGAAAGGGGAGTCTCACACTCCCAATCTCATTATTTTGTTTTTGTCTTGCTTAGTTATTTTATCTTGTTTGCTTTCAAATATCAAAAACACAAAAAAATAGTTTCCTGTTTCCAGTTTATTTTCGAGTTGTTATTTGCTGTCTTGTTTTTAATTCGGTTAAAATGAATACTGTTGAGAACACTAAGTTGTGTGACTTCACTAGCACAAACAACAATGATTTCATATGCACACCTATTGCTCCACCTGCTTCTAAAGTAGAGTTTTATGAAATTAAACCTGCACTTTTAAATCTTGTTATGAAAGAGCAATTTTCTGGTACTGAAGATGCTGCTACTCACCTCAATAACTTTGTTGAATTATGTGAAATGCAAAATTATAAGGAGGTAGAAAGTGATATTATAAAACTGAAACTTTTTCCTTTCTCCTTGAGAGGACGTGCTAAAGAATGGTTGCTATCTTTGCCTAGAAATAGTATTGATTCATGGACTAAATGCAATGATGCTTTCATTGGAAAATACTATCCTCCTACTAAGATTATATCTCTGAGAAGTAGCATAATGAATTTTAAGCAATTTGATAATGAACATGTTGCTCAAGCTTGGGAGAGAATGAAATCATTGGTTAAGAATTGTCCCACTCATGGATTGACTACTTGGATGATCATCCAAACCTTTTATGCAGGACTAAATTTTTCTTCGAGGAATTTGTTGGATTCGGCCACTGTGGGGACCTTTATGTCCATCACTTTAGGGGCTGCAATAAAGCTTCTTGATGATATGATGATTAATTATTCTGAGTGGCACACCAAGAGAGCACCGACAGGTAAGAAGGTAAATTCTGTTGAAGAAATCTCTTCCTTGAGTGATAAGGTTGATACTATTATGTCTATGCTTTCAAATGGTCAAGTGCATGTTGATCCAAATAATGTTCCTTTAGCTTCTTTGGTTGCTCAAGAAGAGCATGTTGATGTGAACTTCATTAAAAATAATAACTTCAACAACAATGCCTATAGGAATAATTTTGGTAATAGTAATTATAGGCCTTATCCTGCTAATAGCGGAAATGGTTATGGTAATTCTTATGGTAGTTCTTACAACAATAATAAAAGTGTGCCCTCTGATCTTGAGGTTATGCTTAAGGATTTTATTAGCACACAAACTGCTTTCAATAAAATTGTTGAGGAAAAACTAGGGAAAATTGATACTCTTGCTTCTAAAGTTAATAGTCTTGCTCTTGATGTTGAATTTCTAAAAATAAATAATATGCCTCATGATGTTAAAGAGAACAAAAGCTATTTTTGATGATAATAATTTTGATTTTGATGGGTGTAACCTCTCTGAAGTTATTTTGTTCTTACAAAAGCTAGCTAGAAATCCTAAGGTTAGCGAAATAAACCTGGCTTTTACTAAGCATATTACTAATGCTCTCATGCATGCTAGGGAAGAAAAATTAAAACGCGAAGCTTCTATCCCTAGGAAGTTAGAAGATGGTTGGGAGCCCATCATTAAAATGAAGTTGTAGGATTTTGATTGCAATGCTTTGTGTGATCTTGGAGCTAGTATTTCTGTCATTCCTAAAAAGCTTTATGATATGCTTGATTTAGCACCATTGGAAAATTGTTATTTGGATGTTCACCTTGCTGATGCTACTATAAAGAAACCTTTGGGTAGACTTGATGATGTTCTTATTATGGTTAACAACAACTATGTCCCTGTTGATTTTGTTGTTTTGGATGTTGAATGCAATCTTTCTTGTCCTATTGTGCTTGGAAGACCTTTTCTTAGAACTGTTGGTGCTATTAATGATATGAAAGAGGGGAATATAAAATATCAATTCCCACTGAAGAAAGGTATGGAACACTTTCCTAGGAAGAAGATTAAACCACCTTTTGATTCTATTGTTCGAACAAACTATGATGTTGATCTTTCTACACTTGGTAATACTTGATGCATGCTCTTTGCCTAGCTAAAAGGCGTTAAAGAGAAGCGCTTATGGGAGGCAACCCATTTTATTTTTCTGCAATTTTTCTTTTATTGAGTCAAGGTGCTTGTCTACTTCTGTAGCAACTCCTTTGTATCTTTACTTTTTCGTATTGTTGTGCCAAGGAAAGTCTCTAATGTTAAGATGATGCTATATTGGGATGACTGCGCAGGAACAGATTTCTGCTGTTCACTGTACAAAATTCCAAAAATTATAGAAACGTGATTTAAATCTGCAATATTTTGTGCATACTCCTGATATATGTACGCATCTTTCGTTAGCTCAACGTTTTTTTATCTGAGACCCGTAAGTTCCTCGAAACAATTCGTCTTTGCGGACTGTTCTGGTTTTGACAGATTATGTCTTTTGTTTTGCATTTTCTCTATTACAAGTGTTAGGTAGAATTCTTTTTTGGGTGGAAGAGCTTCACTTAAGGCTAGTAACAGTAGCTAATGCTTAAGATGATTGCCATGTTTGCGTCCTTACAGAACATGTGAGTTTTTGATTGATGCACTAACCCTCTAATGAGAATTATGTTGAGTTTGGGGTGAAGTAAGTTTTCAAGTGTCAAGAGAGAAGGGTGGTATAATAAGATCAAGAAGAGCGAACAGCTTAAGCTTGGGGAGGCTCCCATGGATCTCCCCAGCATATTTCAAGAAGACTCAAGCGTCTAAGCTTGGGGATGCCTGATGTCTACTACACGCTTCTATTCTTGTAGACTTGTTGGGCCTCCAAGCGCAGAGGTTTGTAGGACAGCGGCAAATTTCCCTTAAGTGAGTAACCCAAGGTTTATCGAATCCACGGGAGGTAGAGGTCAAAGATATCCCTCTCAAGCAACCCTGCGATTAAGATACAAGAAGTTTCTTGTGTCCACAACACACCTAATACAATTGTCAGTTGTATAGGTGCACTAGTTCGGCGAAGAGATGGTAAAATGCAAGTGATATGGATGGTAAAAGGTGATTTTGTAATTCTGTAATAAAAATGGCAGCAAGCAAACAAGTGACAAAAGTGACTAAAAACAGTGTATCAATGCTTGGAAAGAAGGCCTAGGCTTCATACTTTCACTAGTGACTACTCTCAACATCATTAACATAATTAAACACATGATAGTTCCCACAAAAATACATGCGTGGTAGACATTACTCGGAGATCATTCTTTTGTGGATCAAATAGGATGAGAATTGCGTAGGGCTACAAAAAGCACACCTTAAAGTTCGTATTCCACATCTATGGACACTTCATGCTGTCACTATCCGCATCCAAAGATAGTACTAACAAACACCACAACCTATTTCTTGAATAGTCTCTTTCTTCAATAACACAAGCATCAAGAAACCTCATGATCTATTCAATCCAACAAATAAAGAACAAACTCATGATGAAGATCCTTCCAATCTATTATCCATAGAGTCACACACGGCACCCATCCTGTCACCGAGGTACCATGATCACAACGGTGGCTCCGGAAATTGTACTAAATAACACCACTTGAGCAACATCATATCCATTACACATAGGGAAACATCATGTATTCAACTACACTAACAAAGCTCATGATCACAACGAAGATCACATCATGGGAGAGAGAGATAACCACATAGCTACTTGTATAAGCCTCAGTCCCGGTGAGGGACTACTCCCTCCTCATCGCGGGAAGCAGCGGTGTCGATGGAGATGGCTCCGACGGTCGATCCCCCCTCCGGCAGGGTGCTGGAACAGGATCAATCTGACCCCCGAAACTTGTCGGCGATGGCGGCGGAGCTCTGTTGCGTATTTGGGAAAATCCTTCGGGGGTTAGGGTTTTTGCGTCGGATGTATAGGCGTCGGAGGCAGCCGAGGGGTGCCCCACAGGGCAGGGGCGGGTCCCACCTGTGGGTGGGCCCTAGGCCACGGCAGGGGGCCGCCCCTGGACTGTGTGGGTCCCCTGGAGTCGCCCTTCTGGCTCCCTTCCTCATTTCTTCAATAAAAAATCTCCGTAAATTTTCGTCCAATTCCGAGAATATTTCCAGAAGTAACTTTCTGCAACAAAAACAACACAAAAACAGGGAACTGGCACTGGGCATCTTGTCAATAGGTTAGTCCGATAAAATGCATAAAAATGATATAATTGATAGTAAAAACATGTGACAATATCACAAAACTAGCATGGATCACTCAAAAATTATAGATACGTTTGAGACGTATCAATGCCCAAGGCATCCCCTTCTTCATCGACAAATTATCAGGTCATCTCTAGGGAGACTATTTTTTTATTCCTTCACATCATATGTGTTGTTCTTGGAGTGTCTGTGTGCTTTTATTTTCAGTTTGTTTATGTTTTATCTTCTGGTCACAACTTTTTGGATCCTAGCATTATTGTTTGGGAGAGAGACACGCTCCGCTTTTTTATTAGAATACTCCTATTCTTCACTTATACTTGTTGAGTATTTATTTCTAGCGCTGTTAAGCTTTTAGCTCTTGTTTTCATGTATCCCTTGTCAGAGCTATTAGTTCTTTTAAAGAAAGTACTCTCTTGCTTCACTTATACTTGTTTGGAGAGTTGTTTAAATAAGTTGATTGGTGTATGGTTGGAACAGAAAATGTTGCATGTGGTAATTGGCATAATGGAAAATGCATACATACTCTTGTAGATCACTATCTTGGATAATTTGATACTTGTCAATTGTTTTGAGTTACTAAGTAGGACATGTTTAAGCTTTTGTATCATGTAAGTAAAACCCATTAATGGAGAACTGCCATAAAGCTTGTTGAAATTTGGTTTGTATAAGTGGTAATTCCAAGGTCTAGATATTTTCTAGTAAAAGAGTTTGGTTAACAAGGAAGACAATGTGGAGTCTTATAATGTTTCTAATATGTTGTCATACAAATATTTGCTGTACCGGTTGATAGTTTGTGTTTGCTTAAAAATAACCTTACTAGCCTAAACTCTGTACTGCGGGAATGCTGCTTGTGCATCCAAAACCTTGAGCCAAAATCCATGCCATCTGTGTCCACCATACCTACCTATATGTGCTACCTTTAAAATATTCAAAATACTCCTTTTTTGTGTCTATGTTTTTAAGCTCATGAGGAAGCAGTGGAGAGCTAGATATAACTTGTGACAAGCAAGGTCATTTCCCCCCTTTCACCCGGTGTTGATGGTTTACGTCCTCACTTGAATCAACCCGAGAGCGGCTTAAGCGAAATATAAATATAACTCACCATTCTCCTCCGCACAATGAAAATCTGAGAAATCAGCTCAAACATTGGTTAGTGGTGAAACAAAGGAGAAAGAGGATTGTGCTCATTCCTCTAAAACCAGCCGCTCTCACAAGTCTAAAAGCCTTGCTTGTTATGGGAGACTAGCTAGTTTCTTTGCTGTGAAGTCTTTGATGAAAGCATGCATATCTCAAAATTGTTTTACTTCTGTTCCATAAAAAATAAAAAGCTCTAGCACATGACTAATCTCTGCTTCCCTCTGCGAAGGGCCTTTCTTTTACTTTTATGTTGAGTCAGTTTTCCTACTTCTTTCTATCTTCCACAGGCAAACACTAGTGTCAACTTTGGTACAACAATTGTTATATGATGGTGTATTTGACTGATTATATTGCTTTGTATTGATGATATCCATGAGATAAATATGTTGAGGTTGAAGCAATTGCTGAAACTAAAATCTTCCTTTGTGTTGGTCAAATATCTTTACTTAGACATTATTGCTTTGTGAGTTAACTCTTGTGCAAAACTTTTGGATTCAAGTCTCGAAAGTACTATTCATGAAAAGTTTTGCTCATATGATTCAGTTGTTTATTCATTGCTTAATTAGTAGCAAAATATAGACCATTGACTTGGATCACTTCATTCATCCACATGTGCTTTACACTATTATTTGATCAAGATTGTGTAGTAGCATGTCACCTCAAAAATTATTTTGTTTTTATCGTTTACCTACTCGAGGACGAGTAGGAACTAAGCTTGGGGAAGCTAATACGTTGCAAACCTATCTATAATTTTTTATGTTCCATGCTAATATTATGCTTGTTGTTACATGTTTTGCATACACTTTATAGCATTTTAATACATTTTCGGGTAATAACCTATTAACAAGATGCCACAGTTCCAGTTCCTGTTTTCTGCTGTTTTCCTTTTCAGAAAATTTATTAAGGAAATATCCTCGGAATTGGACGAAAATCAACGGACATCAATATTTCACCGAAACATCCACGAAGCCCGAAGGAGAGCCAGAGAAGCGCCAAGGGGCGCCCTCACCAGGGCTCAGCGCGGCCCCACCTCCTGTCGCGCCGAGGGGTGGTGTGGGCCCCTCGGGTGCCCTCCGACGTCGCCCTTTCGCCTATTTATTCCTCCTACCCCGAAAACCACAAGTACCCGAGTCATATTCCACGAAAAGTTCTAGAGCCGCCGCCGTCATCAAACCCTACTCGGGAGGGTTCCTGAAGCTCTTCCCAGCACCCTGCCAGAGGGGAGATCATCACCGAAGGGCTCTACATCACCATGCCTGCCTCCGGAGTGATGCGTGAGTAGTTCATCCTTGGACTACGGGTCCATAGCAGTAGCTAGATGGTAGTCTCTCCACTTTGTGCTATCATGTTTAGATCTTGTGAGCTGCCTAACATGATCAAGATCATCTTATTGTAATGCTACATGTTGTGTTTGCTGGGATCCGATGAATATTGATACTATGATCAAGTTGATTATCAATCTATCTTTATAAGTTGTTTATGATCTTGCATCCTCTCCGTTATTAGTAGATGGTTTGGCCAAGTAGATGCTTGTAACTCCAAGAGGGAGTATTTATGCTCGATAGTGGGTTCATGCCTCCGGTAATCTGGGTGAGTGACAGAAACATCTAAGGTTGTGGATGTGCTGTTGCCATTAGGGATAAAACAACAATGCTATGTCTACGGTCATTTGTGTTGTTTACATTACACACTTTGCTTAATGCGATTATCTGTTGCTTGCAACTTAATACCAACGGGGGACACGGATGTTAACCTGGCGGTGGATTATTAGTCATAGATGCTGTTGGAAAACGGTCTTTGTATCTTGATGTAATGCCCAATTAAATCTCATAGTAATCATCTTGACATATATTTGCATTGTCATGCGTTCATTATTTGTCAATTGCCCAGCTGTAATTTGTTTACCCAGCATGTTAGTTATCTTTTATGAAGAGACACCACTAGTGAACTGTGGACCCCGGTCCATTCTTTTACACTGAAACAAACACCGTTTACACCACGTTCCACCATCATTTGCTCGCTGTCCACTTTTTGCATTTACATTTATTTTCCACACCATATGTTTAATCCTTTGTTTTCAGCAAACCGGGGATATTGACAACCTTCCTGTTTCGTTGGGGCAAAGTAGTTTGATTGTGTTGTGTGCAGGTTCCACGTCAGCACTGATACGTCCATTTTGCATCACTATTTTACATCATAATTTATCTTTATTCATCGATATATTTCATATTATGATGTAATACTTATGTTATTTTACCTTATTTTGCATGTGTTGCAATTATAGGGGATTCATCTGCCGGAGCCCGAAATCAGCTGAAAAAGGTACGTGTCAAGATACCTGATGTCGGAAGCTCCAAAAATTCCATGAAAATTCGTAGGATAATATTTTGGGAAATAAGTCACAGAGTCAAAAGGGCGCACGGAGGCGAGCTCCAGGGAGCAGGGGCGGCCCCCTGCCGCGGGTCCACCCCAGGCCGCGGGTGGGACCCACCCCTGGCCCCTGTGGCCCCCCTCCGGCTCCCCTTCGGCGTACTACTACCCTTTGACCTAAACTCATTGGGGCCATCGACGAATAATTTTTCCTCCGCCTTCACGAGGCGGAAACCAGACAGAGAGAAGAAGAGCTCCAGCAGGGAGAAAACTGCCGGGGAATTTCCCTCTCGGAGGGGGGAATCGCCGCCATCGTCATCACCATCACGCCGAGCATCATTGGGATCATCATCAACATCATCTCCATCATCAGCACCATCATCATCGCCGCCATCCCATCTCATCTCGCTGTGACAATTATCATTGTGTTGTTTTTAGTTCACCGGAATCGTATCCCGGGTGTTGATTACCACTTGTAGTTGATGCTTGAGAGTTTTATCGGTGATTTATCATTACAATCAGATTGTTACCCATGTTCATAACACCTCTGATCATGATCTATATGATGTCTTGTGAGCAGTTCGTTTGGTTCTTGAGGACATGGGGAAAGTCTAGTTGCTAGTAATTGCATAATGTTGAGTAATATTTAATTGTTTGATATATGTTGTGGTGTTATTCCTCTAGTGGTATCGTGTGAACGTCGACTACATGAAACTTCACCTTTCAAAGGGCCTAGGGGAATGCATGGTGTATTTAGTTTGCCTATGGTAGGGTTGCAGGAGTGACAGAAACCTTTAGTGCTTGCTCTTTATTTACTTGCTCTTTATTTGTTCTTTATATCAAAACTCCAAAAATATTTCTCTTTTAGTGCTTGCAGTAAAACCTTGCTGAGATCTACTTGTCAACACCATCTGCTCCTCGTTGGGTTCGACACTCTTACTTATCAAAAGGACTACGATAGATCCCCTACACTTGTGGGTCATCAAGACTCTTTTCTGGCGCCGTTGCCGAGGAGTGAAGCGCTATTGGTAAGTGGAATTGGTAAGGAACGGTTTTATTGTAGGTGCTGTTTTTATTTCTGTTTGTTACTTTGCTTCGTTATGGAGCACTCTTCACTTAGTATGCTGTTCGGGAGTGACTCTACCACCACACCCATGGTGGAGAAGAGTCCTCCACTCTTTAAAATTGATACATTTAAAATACCTATGGGTATCATTGATCATGTTATGAGTAATCGTTATGCAGGGGATGGGACTGTCCGTCCGGGTTATCATTTGCTTTATATTAAAGAACTATGTGAGCTATTTAAGATTGCAGGTATGCCAAGAGAAGTAATCATGAGGAAATTATTTTCAATGTCATTAAAGGATAAAGCTATGGATTGGTATATGCTTCTGGATAATTCTCATTTGATGGATTGGAAAGAGCTTATGTCTCTCTTTTATTCTAAATTTTATCCTCTTCATGAAATTCATCAAGATAGAAATTATATTTACAACTTTTGGCCACGTGAAGGAGAAAGCATCGCTCAAGCTTGGGGGAGGTTGAAATCACTAATGCTCAAATGCCCCAATCATGAGCTTCCTAATGATATAATTGTTAACAATTTTTATGCAAGGCTATCACGTCGTGATAAGGATATGCTTGATGCTTCTTCTCTTGGATCTTTTACAAACAAGAAGGTAAATGCTAAATGGGATCTCATTGAAAGGATTTATCGCAATGCGGAGGATTGGGAGATCGACAAATGTAAAGAATCAGGTATAAATTATGAGTATGATTGCATTAAATCTTTGATGGAAACTAAACGTTTTAATGTGCTTAGTACTAAGTTTGGGCTCGATTCTCAAATTGTTGTTGATCTTTATAAATCCTTTGCTGATCATATTAATATCCCAAAAGAAAAGTGGAATAAGTACCATGAACCTTTTAAAGATGTTTGTAAAAAGGATGTGCTTGCTAGTAATGATATACCTGTGCACACGGTTGAGTCTGTTTTACCTGCAGTTCACTTTGAAAAACCACCCTTTCCTATAAGAATTAAAGAACACTCAATTGTTGCTAATGTGGTTAATAAAAGTGAAAGAAAAGCTTATGAACCTGATGAACAACTTGAAATTGCCTCTCCATTAGCTTTGGTTAAAGATCTTGTAACTGAGAACGTCGATGGAGGTTCTATTAATTTTTGTGAAGCTGCTACTAACATTGTTAGGCAAGATAAGAGTGCGAAAGTTGTTGGTACTCCTGTTGTTTCTATCATAATAGGTGATCATTGCTATTATGGACTATGTGATATGGGATCAAGCTCAAGTGCTATTCCTTATACACTTTATCAAGAAATAATGCGCGAGATTGCACCATGTGAGCTTGAAGATATTGATTTGGAGATTAAATTGGCTAATAGAAATGTCATTCACCCGGTAGGAATTAACAGAGACGTTGAAGTCTTATGTGGTAAGGTAAAATATCCAATTGATTTCCTTGTTTTGGGGTCAATTAAAGATAAATTTCATCCTATCATATTTGGTAGACCTTTCTTAAATACTTGTAGCGCTGTTATAGACTTCAAGAAAGAAAAGGTCTCTGTTCAATTCGCTGGAGAACCATATGAATTTAATTTTTCCAAATTTGCTAGACATCATTATGATAAAGAATTACCTAATGAGGATCTTATTATTGAAAGAATTGCTTCTATTGTTGTGCCTCCTAACGATCCTTTGCAGCAATTTATGGAGGAGCACGAGAATGATATGTTTATGTAGGAAAGGGAAGAAATTGACGAGGTCTTCTTTAGACAGCCAGCTATTCTAAAGCATGATCTACCTGTGGAATCGTTGGGGACGCCCACGCCTCCAAAAGGAGATCCTGTTTTTGAATTAAAGCTCTCCCAGATACTCTCAAATACACATATTTAGATGAGAAGAAAATATATCATGTTATTATCAATTCTAACCTTTCTGGAAGAGAAGAGGAGCAATTATTGGAGGTTCTTAGGAAACGTCGAGCTGCAATGGGCTATACTTTGGATGATCTTCAAGGGATTTCTCCATCTATTTGTCAACATACAATTAATCTTGAACCTGATGCGAAGCCCCTATTGCCGATAGTAGATGGGTTAGTCCTGTTCATTGTGTTCCTAAAAAGGGAGGTATGACTGTTGTTGCTAATGATAATAATGAACTCATTCCTCACAGAACGGTTGTAGGATATAGAATGTGCATTGATTATAGGAAGCTTAATAAGTCTACTCGAAAAGATCATTATTCTTTGCCTTTTATTGATCAAATGCTTGAAAGATTGTCTAAGAATACTCACTTTTGTTTTCTTGATGGTCATTCTGGTTTCTCTCGAATTGATGTTAAATATGAAGATCAAGAAAAGACTACTTTTACTTGTCCTTATGGAACTTATGCTTATAGACGTATGCCTTTCGGTTTGTGTAATACACCTGCTACTTTTCAGAGATGCATGTCTGCTATTTTTCACGGTTTTTGTGAGGAAATTGTGGAAGTCTTCATGGATGATTTCTCCGTCTATGGAACTTCTTTCGACAATTGCCTCTATAATCTTGACAAAGTTTTGCAGAGATGTGAGGAGACCAATCTTGTTCTCAGCTGGGAGAAGTGTCACTTTATGGTGAATGAAGGCATAGTGCTTGGACATAAAATTTCTGAGAGAGGAATTGAAGTTGATAAGGCTAAAATTGAAGCAATTGAGAAGATGCCCTATCCAAGGGACATCAATGCTATTCGTAGTTTCCTTGGTCATGCTGGTTTTTATAGGAGGTTTATTAAAAAAAATCTAAGACTTCGAGGCCTCTTACTAGTCTTCTTCAAAAGGATGTTCCATTTGTTTTTGATGAAGATTGTAAGGAAGCCTTCGAAGTACTTAAGAAAGCTTTAATCACCGCTCCTATAGTCCAACTGCCTGATTGGAATTTACCCTTTGAGATTATGTGTGATGCTAGTGATTATGCTGTAGGGGCTGTTCTTGGCCAAAGAATTGATAAGAAGTTAAATGTCATTCATTATGCTAGTAAAACTTTGGATAGTGCGCAAAAGAATTATGCAACTACTGAAAAGGAATTTTTAGCAGTTGTTTTCGCTTGTGATAAATTTAGACAATACATTGTGGATTCTAAATTAATTATTCATACTGATCATTCTGCAATTAAGTACCTTATGGAAAAGGAAGATGCTAAGCCTAGGATCATTAGATGGGTGCTTTTGCTACAAGAGTTTGATTTGCATATTGTTGATAGAAAAGGTGCAGATAATCCTGTAGCTGATAATTTGTCTAGAATGGAAAATATACCTCATGATCCTATCCCTTTAAATGATAGTTTCCCTGATTAACAACTTGCTGTCGTTAAGGTAACCTCTCATGACGCTCCTTGGTATGCTGATTATGCTAATTTCATCGTCTCGAAATTTTTGCCTCCAAGCTTTACTTATCATCAGAAAAGGAAATTTTTCTATGACCTGAGGCACTACTTTTGGGATGACCCACATTTATACAAGGAGGGGGTTGATGGAATTTTGAGGAGATTTATTCCTGAGCATGAACAGGAGGAAGTGTTGAGGGAAGTGCCACAACAGTGGTTATGGAGGACATCACGCAGGAGAAAGGACCTCACATAAGGTTCTGCAATCAGGTTTTTATTGGCCTACTTTATTTAAGGATGCTAAAAGGTGTGTTTAATCTTGTGATGAGTGTCAAAGGGTTGGTAACATTAGTAGACGTAATGAAATGACTGTGAACTATTCCCTTGTTATTGAGCCTTTTGATTGTTGGGGATTTGATTTTATGGGTCATTTTCCCACTTCACATGGGAATACTCACGTCCTTGTTGCTGTAGACTATGTTACTAAATGGGTAGAAGCTATACCAACTAAAAGTGCTGATCATAAGACCTCCCTAAAAATGCTTAAAGAAGTTATTTTCCCTAGGTTTGGCGTGCCTAGATATCTTATGACTGATGGAGGGTCTCATTTTATTCATCGAGGGCTTTTCCAAGATAGCCAAGGCACTAACTGACCTCCTCAAGAAAAACAAACAGTTTGTGTGGTCAGACAAAGCTGAAGAGAGCTTCCAAACTCTCAAGGTCAAGCTCACTACCACCCCGGTGCTTGTCCTTCCTAACACCGACAAAGACTTTGTCGTCTATTGTGATGCATCACTCCAAGGCTTGGGCTGTGTTTTGATGCAAGAAGGCCAGGTTGTCACCTATGCCTCTCGTCAACTCAAACCACATGAGCAAAACTATCCAACCCATGATCTAGAGCTTGCTGCCGTGGTACATGCTGTGAAGCAATGGAGGCCCTACCTGTTGGGCAACCGTTGCGAGATCTATTCTGATCATCAAAGCCTGAAGTATCTCTTCACCCAGCTGGATCTGAACCTGAGACAGAGAAGATGGTTGGAATTAATCAAAGACTATGATGTGACCCTCAATTATCAACCCGGCAAGGCAAATGTCGTGGCCGATGCTCTGAGTCGCAAGGCCTATTGCAACACAATCATGATTGAAAAGGCTCAACCTGCTCTCCATGAGGAATTTGCTCGATTAAATCTGGAGGTTGTTCCTTCCGGATATCTAGCTAACCTGGAGATCAAATCCACCCTTGTGGATGAAATCAAGGCCGCCCAGCAAAATGATGCTAAAATCCTCGAGATCAAAGAGAAAATAGCAAATGGGAAGTCCGACTGTTTTTCTGTTGATGATCATGGGGTTGGCCACTTCGGTGACCGTCTAGTGGTGCCCAAGAGTGGGAACACAAAAGAGTTGATCCTCTCCGAAGCTCATGAGTCACCCATCTCTATTCATCCAGGTAGTACCAAAATGTACCAAGATCTTCGCCGTCAATTCTGGTGGTCTTGCATGAAGCGCGAGATCGCCGAGTATGTTGCTGAATGCGACGTCTGTCGCCGAGTGAAGGCTCAACATCAAAGGCCAGCTGGTACCCTTCGCCCCATAGCCATCCCCGAGTGGAAATGGGATGAAGTTGGCATGGATTTCATTACAGGCTTCCCAAAATCACAAAAGGGAAATAATGCCATCTGGGTCATCATCGACCGTTTGTCCAAGGTCGCTCACTTCCTTCCGGTCCGTGACGACATTCGAGCAAGCCAACTTGCTGATTTGTACATGGCCCGGATTGTTCCCTTGCATGGGGTTCCTTTGCGGATCATCTCAGACCGTGGTAGCCTGTTTGTGTCCAAATTCTGTCAAAGCTTCCAAAAGGCTCTTGGAACCCGCCTCAACTTCAGCACCGCCTATCATCCTCAAACTGACGGTCAAACTGAGAGGGTGAACCAAGTTCTTGAGGACATGCTTCGGGCTTGTGTTATCTCCTTCGGCAAGGGTTGGGAAAAATACCTCCCTCTCACCGAGTTCTCCTACAACAACAGCTACCAAGCCAGTTTGCAAATGGCTCCCTTTGAGGTCCTTTATGGACGGAAATGTAGGACTCCTCTAAATTGGTCTGAAACCAGAGAGAGGCCACTCTTCGGTCCTGATGTGATCAATGAGGCCGAGGAGAAAGTCCGTGTTATTCGGGATAATCTCAAGGCTGCTCAATCCTGGCAGAAAAGCTACTATGACAAGCATCATCAAGAGGTCCACTATGAAATTGGTGACAAGGCCTACCTTCGAGTCTCTCCCCTCCGAGGCGTTCGTCGCTTCGGGATCAAGGGAAAATTGGCACCTCGCTATGTTGGCCCTTTCACCGTCCTAGCCAAGCGAGGAGATCTCTCTTATCAACTCGAGTTACCTCCCAACTTCCTGGATGTACATGATGTGTTCCATGTCTCCCAACTCCGGCGTTGCTTCAAGGATCCAATCCGTGGGGTTGATCATGAGGTGTTGGATATCCAAGAGGACTTAACATATCGCGAGCATCCTATCCGCATCTTGGATGAAGCGGAAAGGAAAACCCGCAACAAGACCATCAAGTTCCTCAAAATCCAATGGTCTAACCATTCCGAGGAAGAAGCCACATGGGAGCGAGAAACTAGCCTTCGTCAGGAATACCCCACCTTCTTCACTCAAGCCTAGAATCTCGGGACGAGATTCCTGTAAGGAGGGTAGAATTCTAACAGCCCCAGCTATGTAATGAAAAATACGAAGAATTTTTCCACATTTTGCTTTCTTGTTTGCATCATGGCATCCATATGAACTTCGCTATTCTAACTATCCTCTTATGCAAGCAACTAAAATGGGGGAAGCAAACCTTCCCAAGATTTCACACCAAATACAAATGCTTAACTTGTCAACCAATTTGTTCTTGGACTTCCAAATTGTTTAGGAAGTTCCAAATTGACATGATATAACCAATTCTCAATTTCCAAATATTGTCAAATAAGAAATGAATATGAGAATCCAAAATTGGTTCAATTCCATTCTATTTTTGGAACCAAGTTAAGCTTTTCAAAAATTCAAACTAAAATCATGGGGAGCTTCAATATTACTGTGAGAGCCTCCATGAATATTTTCATTATTTTGGAATGGTTTAAGTGCTCCAAATAAATACATTTTTGTAATTATCAAAATTGACCTTAATTAAAACCTATGAACCAATGTGGGTCAAAACAATTTATTCTGGGGCACCAATTTTGTGGGGGTTCTAGATGGTGTTGAGAGCCCACATGAATTTTTGCTGAATTTTATAAAATGCTTTAGGGCCTCAATTAAATTCAACAAATTTCTATTGGACCATGTTGCAATTTCAGAAAATTGAGGCAGGGGGTTTTGCGAAAATATCCCTTTCCCGCACAGTGGCGGCCATGGCCACTGGCGCCATGCCGCCACCTCCTCCGCGCCCATGCCGCCGCCCCACTCCCTCGTGGCCGTGCCGCCCCGGTGGACAAGAGCACGAGGACCCCCACCTGCTCCTCACCCCATTTCCCCACTTGCCTGCTTCCCCGTCTCTCTCTCTTGCCCTCCCGAGCTCCTCCGTGTCCGCTGCGATTGCCGAGCTCGCCGCCGTCGTTCCGGTACTCCCCGTTTAGATCGAAGCGGACAGGGAGCTTCGCCTCGTCCTCTTCCCCCTCCTGGAGCAAGGAATCGAGCCAGGGTAGCCCGGTTCCGATGAATCCGTCCTCGACACCTCCCGCATTGGCCACTCTCCGTCGAGCCGAATTCGCCGCCATTCTCCCCTCTCCGGCCACCCCGACCACGCCAACTTGCCAGGGTGAGTCCCACGATCGCGTGCGTGCCTTCCCGTTCCCCCTCTCCCTCGCTCGCCGTCGATCCGCCGTCGGTCGTCGCCGGCGTTGCGGTCAGAGCGCACCCGGCCCGGACTCCGGCCTGTCCGACCTGGGGCCGGACGGCTCGGGCAGGTGCCCGGCCTTGCGTTCGGCTTGGGCCGGCCAAGGGCTGGCAGCTTCGGCCACCCACCCGGCCTCCTAGCCCAGCCTAGGCCGGCCAAAGGCCGGTGGCTTCGGGAGCCCACCCGACCTGCAGCCCGGCCTGTCTGGGCAATTGTTTTCCCTTTTAGAAAATCAAACCAATTTGAATAATTGATATCTTTTTAAATAATGATCCAAATTTGACAAATCAAATACCAAACTGTTCAGAACAACAATACCTATCATGTGGTAACATTGCCAAACCCTTTTGAGTATTTATTTTCTCCTTTATTTTAAGAATTCCTAAAATGGTATAAATAATACCTAATTTGGGAAAATCCTATTTCGATAAATATTTAACCAAAAATTATGAATAAAATATTAAAATTATCAGTGCTTCAAATGCTATCAAATCATGGTAATATCAACATCATGATCACAAATATTTATTTGATGTTATTCATAAATTGGTTAAAAGAATTAAATTCAATTAATTATTTAATTCCCTATTTATCCATCGAAACTCGGAAAATTACAAATAAGGTACCAAAATGATCGGAAGAACAAAACATATTTATTTATGTCATGTTCATGCATATTTGAGCCACATCTTTTGTAATGTAATAAATTATAACTAATGTGGCCACTAAGATAAATATGGGGTTGTTTCCAAATAATTGCACTAATTATTTGGAGCTCCATTTAATTTGTTAGATAAATCTTATGATGATAGCTTTGCATAATCTTGTCATGTCATCATGTGATTGTGCATTGCACCTTTTCTTCGGGTGATTTATTTGTTCTTTTGTATTATTTGGGTATCGATAGATTCCGGAGTCGAGGGTCTCTCTACCTACCCCGACGAGCCGTACTACACGCCCCGGCAGCAAGGCAAGAGATAACCTGACCTTCTTGGCATCTAGCATCCTATTGTGTTATAAACTTATTTTTATCCACCATGATATTGCATGCGATTCAAATGAAATTTTTTGATCAATACTAGAGTATCCTATGAATGCATGTTTTTCCCCGAACCAATCGCATGTATCCCTACCTATGAACCATAGGGTTGATGTGTTTTCCCAAGACAAAATTATAGTTGTTGTATTTATATGTTTAGCCATGCTTAGTCGAATGCTAGTTTATGTCCGTTGTTTAATTCCATAATTGTTGATGTTGATGGAATGTTTCGGACATGGTGGATACTGTGGTGCTTAATTAAAATGCTAAGAAGGCTTGGATGAGTTGCCATCAGGGATGGTGTTTTGTCTCATTCTTTCCCCTAGGTGCGAGTTCTTTACCTCTTGAACCAAGACGAACGTGCTTCCATTGGTGGGAGTATGGGCTCCTTACTAACTGAATAACTTGTGCGGGCGTATCCAAGGGTCCTCTAGTTTGCTATTTCCATTTGCGTGTGTGTGTGAGCGGAAAAAGAAATGATGAGGATGGTGGTGTTTAGGACGTGGCGGTGGGGCCTGGGCTGAAATAGGCTGGGTAAACTTGTCCTGTCGCCACAGATGACTCTTGGATAGTCTCTTGCGAGGTAAAAGTTTAACCGCGCCCGCTCGCCGGCCTCCCCCGGAAGAGGGCCAATTAGGTGAGCCGGAAGGTACCAATGGGTAAATTAGTACACCCCTGCAGGGTTTAATCTTTTCAAAAAGCCGTGTCCGCGGTTATGGACGACTTGGTAATAGACGATAAGATCATAGAGAACCTTAACATAATTGATATGGCAGTTAAAGGTTGCATATTCAACGTGTGATAAAGGTTCATTTCCTCGAGGGTGATTCGAGGGGGTGCCTTTGGTGGAGATGAGAGATGTTTTGGCTATAGGTTGGTTCGAAGAGAACCGAAGATGAAAAAGTTACTCTCTTATCCCCTTTCGAAAAACATTCTGAGTAGACGATGCCACTTGTGTCACGTATGTCTTTTATAAAGGAAAAACTAGCTTTATGCAAAATAACTACATACAGCTTTAGAGCCTCCGTCAACATTGGGCCTATATCGCCCTACTAAACTTGCGAGTACGTCGTACTCAGTCTCTCTTTGCTGCCTCTATTATTTTGTTTCAGAGGAGGACGACACCGAGCACACAGGTGGGTTCTTCGTGGACGTCGACGAGTAGTTCGGGGTTCCCAGGTGGCAGCTTGGGACCGTGGAACAAGCTGGCATGGGTTGTTTATTTGTAGGCCTCTTAGGCCATATTTGGATCTTGTTGTATTAGACAACACTACCTCGTTTCCGCATGATGAATTGTTGGGTCTGTGACCTTTTGTGTGTAATATTTGTATCTTCCTCATATATGAGTTGCTATATGAATCTTTGTGTCGTAGAGTCTGTGATGTGCCAGTTGTTCCACAAGTCTTGATCTCTCTACTATACATGATAGCTATGTCTGAGCTTATGGCATGATCGAAGTGTTGCGTGCCGATGATCCATTCCGAGCACGCCTGCCAAAGGTTTTGGCCTGGGATTGGTAAACCCAGTAACCTTCGATTGTGTAGCATGACCGGTTGCACAAAGCTTCACTGTATAGTTCTGGGGTCGGGGCGTTACAGAAATGAAGCTTATGAGAATGCTCGTTTGTCTAAGGAAAAAGTAAAGAGATGGCATGACAAGAGAATTTTGAAAAGAGAATTTAATGTTGGTGACAAAGTGCTTTTGTATAGGTCTCGTCTCAGATTTTTTGCAGGAAAATTGCTCTCTAAATGGGAAGGACCATTCATCATTGAGGAAGTTTATCGTTCCGGTGCTATAAAGATTAACAGTCTTGACGGAGACAAACCTCAAGTGGTGAATGGTCAGCGACTCAAGCACTATATCTCCGGTAATCCTTTGGAGAAAGATGCCGATGTCATCCAAGTGGTCTCTCCGGAAGAATTTATCGAAACCAAATATCGGAAGACTCCACAATCAGAAAATGAATAGGTAACTATTTCGGTAAGGAAAGTGCCTCGGAAAATTCCTGAAAATTTATATTATTTATTTTTAGAAAATTAGGAAAATTCGGAGACCAGACGGAGTACGAGACGGAGTCCAGGAGGCAGGAGCGACCCTCGGCCGCGGCCCCACCCCAGGCCACGGGTGGGACCCGCCCCTAGCCTCTGGATGCCGCCTCCGACTCCGCCTAGTCTCGTTATCTTCCTTTTATTGTAAAACTCTCGGCTATATATTTCCCCGAATTTTTCGAGGAGCGTATCCTGTGTTTTTCGTCGTCTTTTCGTTCCGAGCTTTTCTTGGCAGGGTCTCAAAATTCTCCACCTAGATGTCTTCTTGCAGATCTAGTGGGGAAGATTACGTAGCAATGCACCTTCGCCAGATCCAGCAGGACATCAACCGTGGTGCCTTCATGAACTGGGCGACCGATGAGGAGATCGCCGCCAGGAAGGCGGATCTAGAGCGCAACGTGCGGGAAGAAGTGAGAAGGGCAACATCACGTCAGCCGGGAGGAAGGACTGGGAACCCAAGGCCAGGCAATCCTACTTTTGTGGGATCTATTATCCCTCACCGTGCTTATTCTCATGATGTTCCAGGAACAGTGCCACAGCAGCAGGATCCCCACATTGCTCCATTGTTGGCGGAGGCTCATAGAGTGACTGATTAGTTCTGCGAGCAGTTTCGTTGCTTAAAGGCGGAGGTTGCAATATTGGAGGCGGAGAATCTTGACCTCTGCCGACGCCTTCAGTATTTTCTGACACCTCGCAATATAGTACCACCGTCTCCTCCGAGGGAGTGATTCTCCTATGGGGTAACGGCACTCCCTTGGCTTGTTCCAAGCTTGGGGGAGTGCCCCGGTATCTTTATCTTTTATCTTTATTTTCTTAGTCATGTGAGTCGTATCATGAGTAGAGAAGTTATCGTGTAGTATGGTTATGCAGTGTGTCTTGTCGCTCCTTGCGAGTTCTTTGTATCCGTTGGTGTGTGGTTTTCTATAATGGAATATAAATGAGAAGCATCTTTTATTCTTCTGCACTTTATATTTTATTATGGCAATCTCTCTCATCTGCTGGTCTTGTGGTAAGTGATGATTTGACATTAGGTGTATGAGTAGAAGTTTATTCAGTATTGGCAAGCATGACTTTGTTTAACTCGTAATAATTACCTTGATGCTTGAGTAGAGAAGAGGAATTTAATTGCAAATATACTATCCTTTATATCTTACATGCTTGTGAACCCTCTAGCTTGCATACTTTGTATTAGATTTATTTCTGACAGTGATGACAAGCTTTATATTGCATGTTTGGCATATTGTTCTATATAACATATTTGGTTTACATCTCTCAACACTGTATGTTTGTTCAAATACCCCTTTTGCTAAGCCCAAAAATTCGTACTAACTGTAGAGTTCACTTGTGCATCCAAATCCCAAAGCCAAACTATCTTGCTAGCTGAGTCCACCATATCTACCTATGCATGGTATTTCATGCCATTCCAAGTAAATTAGTCATGTGCTACCTTTAAAATATTCAAAATACTCCTTTTTGTGCCTCTGTTTTAAGCTCATGAGGAAGCAGTAGAGAGCTAGATATAACTTGTGACAAGCAAGGTCATTTCCCCCCTTTCACCCGGTGTCGATGGTTTACGTCTTCACTTAAATCAACCCGAGAGCAGCTTAAGCAAAATATAAATATAACTCACCATTCTCCTCCGCGCAATGAAAATCTGAGAAATCAGCTCTAAACATTGGACAGTGGTGAAACCAAGGAGAAAGAGGAACGTACTCGTTCCTCTAAAAACCAGCTGCTCTCACAAGTCTAAAAGCCTTGCTTGTTATGGGGGACTAGATGGCTTCTCTGTTGTGAAATCGTTGACGAAAGTATGCATCTCTCAAAATTGTTTTACTTCTGTTTTATAAAAAATAAAAAGCTCTAGCACATGACTAATCCCTGCTTCCCTCTGCGAAGGGCCTTTCTTTTACTTTTAATGTTGAGTCAGTTTTCCTTTTTCCTCTATCTTCCACAAGCAAACTTACAGTGTTGACCTATGATGTTAGCAAGTATGATATCTACATTGTGTCTTTTATGTCTCATGATAGTTGTTCATTTTTCTTATGTCAGTTCTAACTCTTCTATCATAAGAATACAGCCTCGATGATTTGCAACTCGTGGAAAGATGACTTGATAGTTGAATCATTTAAATGGATCTTTCTTGAAATATGAGCTGACAAGTATAATTACCTCCTAAGCGAAGTCTTAGTTCGCCATTGCTTAATAAATTTCTCTTTCACTTCACCTTAACATGTTATAGTTACATTACTCGTCTTCGAGAAGCTTTATGAGAGAAAGGTTGCTATTTAAAATGTATTTGTGCTTGTTGAGTAAATACTGATGCTTCATGTTCGTTTTCTTTATTTATCGACACTTCACTCCATAAACATGTGGTCATGTTTACCGAGCTCAGTTTTCGCTTGGGGACAAGCGGAGTCTAAGCTTGGGGGAGTTAATACGTCCATTTTGCATCACTATTTTACATCAGAATTTATCTTTATTCATCGATATATTTCATATTATGATGCAATACTTATGTTATTTTACCTTATTTTGCATGTTTTGCAATTATTGGGGATTCATCTGCCGGAGCCTGGAATCAGCTGGAAAAGTACCTGTCAAGATATCTGATGTCGGAAGCTCCAAAATTCCAGAAATATTCGGAGGATAATATTTTGGGAAATGAGTCACAGAGTCAAAAGGGCGCACGGAGGCGAGCTCCAGGGAGCAGGGGTGGCCCCCTGTCGCGGGTCCACCCCAGGCCACCTGTGGGACCCGCCCCTGGCCCCTGTGGCCCCCCTCTGGCTCCCCTTCGGCGTACTACTACCCTTGGACCTAAAATCATTGGGGGCATCGACGAATAATTTTTCCGCCGCCTCCACGAGGCGGAAACCAGACATAGAGAAGAAGAGCTCCGGCAGGGAGAAAACTGCCGGGGAATTTCCCTCCCGGAGGGGGAATCGCCGCCATCATCATTGCCATCACGCCGGGCATCATTGGGATCATCATCAACATCATCTCCATCATCAGCACCATCATCATCGCCGCCATCCCATCTCATCTCGCTGTGACAATTATCATTGTGTTGTTTTTAGTTCACCGGAATCGTATCCCGGGTGTTGATTACCACTTGTATTTCATGCTTGAGAGTTTTATCGGTGATTTATCATTACAATCAGATTGTTACCCATGTTCATAACACCTCTGATCATGATCTATATGATATCTTGTGAGTAGTTCGTTTGGTTCTTGAGAACATGGGGAAAGCCTAGTTGCTAGTAATTACATAATGTTGAGTAATATTTAATTGTTTGATATATGTTGTGGTGTTATTACTGTAGTAGTATCGTGTGAATGTCGACTACATGAAACTTCACCTTTCAAAGGGCCTAGGGGAATGCATGATGTATTTAGTTTGCGCAAATTCTAAATAATGAGCGAGCTTGATTCGACGAAACGCGTGCTCACTCGCGTCTACCGCACGATTTGGATCCAACGGACATCGCAACCCGACGCGTCCCACGCGTGAGCGTCTCCCGTCGCTTCGGGTACGCGTAGCGGTTCCACTCATCGCTCTCGTTCCCCAATTCTTCCCGGCCCAGCGTCTATTGTTTCTCCACCTCCTGGCGAAATCCATGGCGATCCAGCCGATTCGCGCCGTTCACGGGAGAGATCGACGGGACTCCCATGACGGCGATTGGAGGGAGCGCCTCGGTGGTGGGAGGAGGAGTTTTGCGCGAGCGGAGTAGCGGTGGGGAGGAGGTTTTTCCCCGCAGCCGTGCCGGGGGAGAGGAGGGCTCGTCATCGTCGACCGCAGCCGTGCGGGGGGAGAGGAAAAGCTCGTCGCCGACTCCATTTTTCAGGTAACTGCGCCGGGGAGAGAGAGAGAGAGAGAGAGAGAGAGAGAGACAGAGAGAGAGAGAGAGAGAGAGAGAGAGAGAGAGAGATGCCCCCATTCCCCACACCTCGGCTGCTCTTGTTCATCGCCCGCCCTTGAAATCGCCGGCCGTTCTACTCCAGAATCGCCGCTCAGTTGACGCGGGCTTTCATCCACGGAGAGAGAGCCTCCCATTCCCCCACTCCATTTTTTTGCATTTTCTATACTGGTAAAACCGGCATGTGTCTGTATGAGTAAGGAAATCCATGTTAGATGTAACCATTTTTCTACTCATATTCAAGTAATCAAACATGATCGTAAGTTTTTTTTATTGATGTAAGTAGTAACCAGCAAATGTAAGCTTTTCCATATTTTAGTAGGTGTAGCCCGTGCTCTTTGTCCAGTGAGCACTAGTACAATCTCTGAGCTTTATCGATGTATGTCTGGTTCGGTTGTGGTTGTGGCACATCATATCCATTGCAAGTTGTTGCACATGATGCGTATTGGTTTCTTCTGATGTCGTTCGGGTTAAAATACCTCCGTCCAAGCCCAAGCATATCTGATACTTTTGTCTAGAGTCAGATTAATGTCGTTGTACTGAGTACCGTATGTCCATGTTGTGATGTATCTCTGAGCTTCCGATGATCAAACAGCCGGGATGATTTCCATGAAAAATAGATATAGAGAGGCACATTGAGGTGGTGCGGCTGCTTGCTATCGTTGGAAGTAAGAGAAATTTTTCGTCCGTGGAGTCGATTAGTGCATGACTCTTTTCTCTCCACTGAGATCGAGCAGTCGGCTACGGTTAGCCACGAGGCGCAAATGTGAGTTATTTTCTTTGCACAATCTGAACATAACTTCATAATCCAACGGATCCCAGCAAACACATCACATAGCATTACAATAATCGATCTTGATCATGTTAGGCAGCTCAGAAGATCATAAGACATGAAGCACAAGAGAGAGAGAGAGAGACTACCAACTAGCTACTACCATGGACCCGTAGTCCAAGGTGAGACTAATCACAAATCATCCTGGAGGAAGGCATGGCGGTGAAGAGCCCTCCGGGATCGATCTCCCCTCCGGCAGAGTGCCGGGATCAGCTTCAGATTGGACCCCGAACTAGGGTTTTCGGTGACGACGCGTCGGGGTCGAGTTTCTGGAAAATAATGGCCGCCTCCACGTTTTTAGGTTAAATGGGATGTTATAGGCGTCGGAGGGGGCCGAGGAGGTGCCCCACGGGCAGGGGTGGGCCCCACCCATGGGTGGCCCCCAGGCCGCGGCAGCTGGCCGCCCCTGGCCTGTGGGTGGCCCCCAGGGCTGCCCTTTGGTGTCCTGGTGCCTTCCGTCGCATAAAAAATCTCCGTAAATTTTCGTCCAATTCCGAGAATATTTCCAGAAGTAAATTTTCTGAAATACAAAAACAGCAAAAACAGGGAACTAGCACTTGGCATCTTGTCAATAGGTTAGTCCGACAAAATGCATAAAAATGATATAAACGACAGTAAAAACATGTGATAATATCACAAAACTAGCATGGATCACTCAAAAATTATAGATACGTTTGAGACGTATCAGTAGCAGCTTCACAAAAATTAATAGAACTTCCATCGACGTTCTCAGTTACAAGATCGTTAACCAAAGCTACTGGAGAGGCAATTTCAAGTTGTTCATCAGGTTCATAAGCTTTTCTTTCACTTTTATTAACCACATTAGCAACAATTGAGTGTTCTTTAATTCTTATAGGAAAGGGTGGTTTTTCAAAGTGAACAGCAGGTAAAACAGACTCAACCGTGTGCATAGGTATATCATTACTAGCAAGCACATCCTTCTTACAAACATCTTTAAAAGGTTCATGGTACTTATTCCACTTTTCTTTTGGAATATTAATATGATCAGCAAAGGATTTATAAAGATCAACAACAATTTGAGAATCGAGCCCAAACTTAGTACTAAGTACCTTAAAACGTTCAGTTTCCATGAAAGATTTAATGCAATCATACTCATAATTTATACCTGATTCTTCACCTTTGGCGATCTCCCAATACTCCGCATTGCGATAAATCCTTTCAATGAGATCCCATTTAGAATTAACCTTTTTGTTTGTAAAAGATCCGAGAGAAGAAGCATCGAGCATATCCTTATCACGGCGTGATAGGCTTGCATAAAAATTGTTAACAATTATATTATTAGGAAGCTCATGATTGGGGCATTTGAGCATTAGGGGTCGTTTGGCACCCCTCATTTCATTTCATTTCGTGCAAATGAAATGAAATGAAATGACATTCCCCTCTTCATTTCATTTGGAAAGAATCAAATTTCAATTCCAATATTCCTGTTTGGCAACCACCTAGAATCCTAAAATGAAATGAATTCTTAAACTTGTTTGGCTGCCATATTTCCATGAATTCATAAATCAGACCCAAATTTGGGATTAAATTACACAACATACAGTATAAAAACAAGAATTACTCAAAATATATAACCCTGATCAGTCTCACATTGATCTCATACACGATGAAAACAAGATATTCCCAATTCATCATATTCCAGGTTTAAATAGCTCTCATAACACACATATAACACAAATGCACTAGTGCCATATCCAGGTCCACAAATAGCAATAATAAACAGTGCATAGAAGGGCTACAACTTATCATTCGATGCAAACAAACCATAAGAAGTACATAGAAGAAGGGCTGCAACTTATCATCAGATCCTATGGCTTGACTTGTTTCATTATCCATTTTCCTTTCAATCCCTCAGGCAGGGCTTGAAGTGACTTGAACTAGCGGTCATCAGAGACAAGAATATCATAAGCTACTAGGAGATGATCTTCTTCCAATTCTGGTATTGCATTGAGAGCAACAAGTATATCTTCAGGAGATGCTGGTTTTGGAGGGGGCTCGGAGACATCAGCTCGAAAGGCATGAGTGAAACTGTCAAGCTTCTCCCCAAGCATGCGAGCAACCGAGTCATCTAACTTGTACCTTTTCTTCTTGCGATCGTCAGCAGAGTGAGTGGATGATGCATCATCATTGTCTCTGTTCTGGTTAGCATTCTCCTCCGCCATTTTGGATCCACTTTCAGCTATTGTCCTTGCTCCCACTCCAGTAGCACGGTCTCTTGAGTAAATAACACTAAGCATGTCCCAATAGTTAATGGTCATGTACCTATAAGAACATGCTTCTTTGTTTGCCTGCAAACAACAAGACTTGATAAGATACAACAAACTATGACTCTCAGGTTGCATAAAACACGCATTATGCTACTGGATAGTCACATATCACTTCCTGCTGGCATTGAAATGTCTGGTACATCACCAAGCTATATTTGAATTTACCTTGACATAATTCTTCCAAACATCCTCGCTATCAACGGAGATCATGTTGTTGTCACAATCCCAGCCAAATCCAATTTGAGAAAGCATCTTGTTGACGACAAGATAATACTTGTCAAAAGTCTTGCTCCTTGATATGATGTGCTCCTTTGTAATTTCCTTCTCACACTTCTCTCTCACATTCTTCACAGCCGCAGTGTACACGTGGGGTTTACACCCATTTTGAGCATGATCGCCCTTGTTGTAATGGTCAACAAAGACATCCAACATAGCCTTATCCATTTTATCTGTCCAAGTTAAGTGGCTTCTACCTTTTTTTCCGGAATCCATACCTATAGCAACATGAAAATCATGAGATTTAGTGGCAAGTGTGTGTATGTGAGATAGAATAAATATTTTGACATATATGAAACATACCGAATAGCAAACATAGATAAAGAAGAATGTACAACATTCGAGCAAAGTCAAACATTTGCTTGCGCACGCCTAGCTTGATAATCTGCCCACATTTCATTAGCTAAGGCCAATCTCTTTTTGTTCCACGCACGACTCATCTCAACGTGCCTAATCATATTAGGTTCCTCTTGAGCTTCAATGGTAGCATTATTTATTTGATTATCCACTTGACATAACATTAAGTTGTCCATCTCTCTTTGCCTATCAGCTAGGAAGTTATGCAAGACGCAACACACATTGATGACTCGAATCTGCCATTTGGTTAATATGGCATGTTAATACAAATTCAAAAGAAACCAAAAAATGGACGCAATTAACATATATAATACCTGATTTTCTATTCCAAAAAGGATTTAGTCTGGAGAATAGCCCATCTCATCTTTATGAAAGCAAAGATCCTCTCAACTATATTCCTTGCAGTTGCATGCCGCATGTTATAGAGCTCTTATGGAGTTTGTGGATTATTTCCTACAGCAGCCCACTCTTTCAAGTGATATCGCGTACTCCTGAATGGAGCAAGGAAGCCTGGACCATTTGTGTATCCGGCATCTACTAGGTAGTATTTTCCTAAGGTTTATAAAAATTAGGCCATATTAGATTTCAGTTAACAAATTCAAGTATCTAGTCAGAAGTTGTATCATACTAAGATAGGAAGTTACCACTTGGAACTTTGAAAGCATCTTCTCTAAACATTGCATCTCGCAACACTCGTGAATCTGAGGAAGAACCTTCCCATCCAGCCAACATGAAAACAAACTTCATGTTACGGTCGCAAACACCCAACACATTTGTTGTTATCTCATGCTTTCTATTCCTATATCTTCCTTCCTTGCTTACTGGAACACGGATGTCAACATGTGTACCATCTAAAGCTCCAAGCCCATCAGGGAAGAACTTCCATCGGTTGTCCTCAGGTAGTTCAGAAGTAGGGTCTGGCAGCTTGATGAGTTCATGAGATAAAGATAGGACGGCTCGTAACACCTCATTGAAGTGTCTGCTAATTGGCTCAAGTGTCCACCTACAGGTGCTACAGATTAACCTAAACTTCTGGCTGTGGCTAAGAACCAGCAAAAAGATGGCTACAGCTTCTTCAACGGACATGTAGAAGGTGTCATTCAGTCCAGCCCTTTGACGTAAGATATCACATAAGTCAAAGAAGGACCTTTTGGTGAACCTTAGAGTATCATAACAATATTCATTAGGACCCAAGTAAATGTTCCTAAGCATTTGTTTCCTAACTCTAATCTCAGCCTCTTCCTTGCTAAAATCTCCAAGCTCTAAAATATTTCTCTTACAATACATATGTTGAGCTATGGAAACAACAGAAACAAAGAACACAGTTGCTGCCCTCTTCCTTTTCTTTCTCTTCCTCTCATGATACAACTCTAGAGGTAGATTGTCCATCTACAATATGTATAGCAGAGAGAACTAGTTGAATATAAAAATAAATTAATCATATGACTCATATACAGATCAGTGGCAATTAAAGTTAGATAGTCAGCCTAATATGAAGCATAGGAATTGGACTCTGATGAACCATAAAAAACTAACACTAAATAGGCAGCAACAACAGCATAATAATATAGTCGCAATTAACACTAAATATACGTATTATCAGAAAAAAATACACGAAGCTATATGCACCTTCCTTGTTGTGGACTGGAACAAGCCAAAGGATTACATCAAGATCAAGCCATCCATATATGTTGGTACACACATATAATATGAAATCAATCAGTCGATGATCCGCAGATGACCAGAGGAAATATACTTTTCATATACATCATTACAGACTAGTGCAACACATTTGGATCTGCACTCTACGGAAGGAAATTTAGCAAGAAATCAACACGCTGATTCATGAGTAGTGCAGCGTACTAACCCACTTGATTCATTTTGGACTAGCTGCCAATTACTGGTGCCTTGTACTACTAATGTTGTTGACTTATTTTTGGGCACTGTAAAATCTAACCAAAGAAAGAGATGGTGAACTAAAAACCAAACATTCTTATCCCATCAGAGAGAGAAAGGGAAGATGATTTACTTTGCACAGCTGTAGTTGTTGATGATCCGGTATGAGGTGAGGACAAGAGAAGATGGCGAACTTGGCCGGAGACCCTACTGCTGCTGCTTGGTCGGGGAGATCTCGTCCTACTGCTGCATCAACCCGATTCTTAGGGTTAGGTTTAGGGTAGGATTAGGTGACGAATCAAAGAGAGGGGAACAGACAAGGGGTGTAGGAGGATACCTAATCGGTGGATGCAGTGAGCTCGGCGGAGGACACCTGACCGGCGGCAAGATTGGATCTCCGAGGTAGCAACTCGTGGGGGAAGAGGTGTCGCGAGCAGAGAGCACGGATGGAGCAGAGATGTCGAGGACGACGAGCCGGCTCACTGGCTAGAGGAAGTGTCTTCGGCGGCAGAGAAGCCGGTCGCCATGGCCGCAGCGTGGAGGTGGAGAAGATCGGGGAGGGAGAGGAGAGAAGTGGTGTTGGGTGCGAGAGGGGCTGGGCCAAATCCACGCAAATGACAGGGGTACGGATCGGAATCGAGGTTACACAGGGTAGGTATTGGATGGAATTGGCAATTGAATTCCGTATCCAATTCCGGTACTACCAAACAGGTGTACCACGGAATCGTAAAATGAATTCCACGTTTTTTGTCCCAAATGATGGGATCCAAACGAGCCCTTATAGATTTCAACCTCCCCAAAGCTTGAGCGATGCTTTCTCTTTCACATGGCCAAAAGTTGTAAATATAATTTCTATCTTGATGAATTTCATGAAGAGGATAAAATTTAGAATAAAAGAGAGACATAAGCTCTTTCCAATCCATCAAATGAGAATTATCCAGAAGCATATACAATCCATAGCTTTATCTTTTAATGATATTGAAAATAATTTCCTCATGATTACCTCTCTTGGCATACCTGCAATCTTAAATAGCTCACACAGTTCTTTAATATAAAGCAAATGATAACCCGGATGGATAGTCCCATCCCCTGCATAACGATTACTCATAACATGATCAATAATTCCCATAGGTATTTTGAATGGATCAATTTTAGAGAGTGGAGGACTCTTCTCCACCACGGGTGTGGTAGTAGAGTCGCTCCCGAATAACATACTAAGTGAAGAGTGCTCCATAACGAAGCAAAGTAACAAACAGAAATAAAAACAGCACCTACAATAAAAGCGTTCCTTACAATTTCCACTTACCAATAGCGCTTCACTCCCCGGCAATGATGCCAAAAAAGAGGCTTGATAACCCACAAGTATAGGGGATCTATCATAGTCCTTTCGATAAGTAACAGTGCCGAACCCAACGAGGAGCAGAAGGTGTTGACAAGTAGATTTCAGCAAGGTTTTACTGCAAGCACTAAAAGAGAAATATTTTTGGAGTTTTGATATAAAGAACAAGTAAATAAAAGAGTGCTACAATAGTTGCAGCAAATAGCCCAATCCTTTTAAGCTCAAAGGACAGACCGGTTGTGTTACTTATGATGATTAAAACATTCTCGAGGACACATGGGAACTTCTGCCTAGTCATTTTCATTGCACGCCGGTGATTAATCTTCAACGTTTTGATAAAGTGCTGTGTGGGTGGACCTATGCTAATGCACTGCCCATACTTGGACAAATACATAATTGTGATTAAACCCCTTGTAAGCATCCGCAACTATAAGAAAGTAATTAAGATAAAAACCTAATCACAGCCTTAAACTCCGAGACCCTACACTCCCTAGTGCACCAGTTCGCGAATTGGGGTTTACGTTTCTGTCACTCCTGCAACCCTACCATAGGCAAACTAAACACACCATGCATTCCCCTAGGACCTTTGAAAGGTGAAGTATCATGTAGTCGACATTCACACGATACCACTAGAGGAATGACACCACAACATATAATCAAACCATTAAATATTACTCAACATTATGCAATTACTAGCAACTAGACTTTCCCCATGTCCTCAAGAACCAAACGAACTACTCACAAGACATCATATAGATCATGATCAGAGGTGATATGAATATGGGCAACAATCAGATTGTAATGATAATTCACCGATAAAACTCTCAAACATCAACTACACGTGGTAATCAACGCCCGGGATACGATTCCGGTGGACTAATAGCAACACAATGATAATTGTTACAGCGAGATGAGATGGGATGGCGGCGGTGATGATGGTGCTGATGGTGGAGATGATGTTGATGATGATCCCGATGATGCCCGGCGTGATGGCGATGACGATGGCGGCAATCTCCCCCCTCCGGGAGGGAAATTCCTCGGCAGTTTTCTCCCTGCCGGAGCTCTTCTTCTCTCTGTCTGGTTTCCACCTTGTAGAGTTCGTCAATACCCCCGATGTTTTTAGATCAAAGGGAAGTAATACGCCGAAGGGGAGCCAGAGGGGGGCCACAAGGGCCAGGGGCGGGTCCCACCCGCGGCCCAGGGTGGACCCGCGGCAGGGGGCCGCCCCTGCTCCCTGGAGCTCGCCTCCGTGCGCCTTTTGGCTCCTTGACTTATTTCCCAAAATATTTATCTCCGAATTTTTCTGGAATTTTTGGAGCTTCCAACGTCAGGTATCTTGACAAGTACTTTTCTAACTGATTCCGGGCTCTGGTAGATGCATCCCCAATAATTGCAAAATAAGGTAAACTAACATAAGTATTGCATCATAATATGAAATATATCAATGAATAAAGGTAAATTATGATGTAAAAATAGTGATGCAAAATGGGCGTACCAGCGTGCAGCTGACAACCTTCTGAGCACTTCTGATTCCTCCTGGATTTGATAACCTTGGTTTCTTACTGAGGGAAAACTGCTGCTGCACTACATCATACCTTCCTCTTGGGGTCTCCCAACGAACGTGTGGTTTCACGTCATCACATGTGCACCCGGAACTCACTCAATCTTGAAACAAAATTTCTCAAACCAAAATATTATATATTTTAATTCTTGAATTAATCATATACTCCTATATGTTGTAGACTGAACAAATCGACAGTGCAATCCAAGTCACTTTGATATTTTCGATCACGCTTTCGCTGCGCTTCTTCCTTCATGAGATCTCCATCTAGTTTTGTGTCATGACTTCAACCAAGTCTACCATTCTCTAGATTCAATTATCTCATCTCCATGTTGAAATGACTCCTCATTCCTAACACGTTCTTCTAACCAAGAACTTGGGTCACATTTCGTCAAATACAAAATTATGGTTCTTATATGTTTAGACCTATGAACAATTCATAGCGAATACTAACATATCCTCCAACCATTATTTTCGTATTGAGTTATCAACTCAATGTTTCACCTATTTCTCACAAGCAAATGAACCTTTCTTTTCTTGTTCCATTTTGAACTCCTTCAAAATCTTACTTAGGTTAAACATCCTGACACAATGCTTATCAAATACATCTATCTCCATAGATATTTGACGTTCAAACTAACTTCATAAGTTATACGATGGTTCCTGAACTATTTACAACATTTATGAAATCTCTATTTCATTTAAACAAGATGTCGTAAACTCCCACTCAAATATACACCATACACATATTAAATTGTGAAACCACTTTGGCTCCCACTCAGAAATATGTTATCCTTATATTTTATTACAATGATTTACTAGCTCCCACTCAAACATATGTCTCCACATATTTTGATAATGGAAATTAGCTTATGCTCTCACTTGATATATGTCACAACATATTTCAACTAGATCCCACTCAGTTTCTTATGCACTTTCTCGATATTTTGGACACCTCCAAAAATTCTTAATTTAACTTTTAAAATTCGAGAACTCATATACGAAACACTACTACTTTGCTAGCTTTAAGTTTTATTTATTCTCTACAAAACCCCTTTTGAGGAATAAATATGTGAAACATCTTTTTCACAAAATCAGGCAACAATTACTTGGTGATTTAAACTTAACATGGGATGACTCTTAGTCATTTTCGTATTTAAGGCTTCTATTTCTTCTTTGTAGTTTCGTAGGTATGTCTTGCTTTTTAAACATGACAAGTAAATCATGAATATTATTTTGTAACCTGACAAAATTTAATATTCTTGAATTCTACTCTTTTAGAAAAACTTAACTCAAAATTTAATGATCACAATCATCAATTTCTCTTTTAAGTGTTGATGTCTACTACACGCTTCTATTCTTGTAGACTTGTTGGGCCTCCAAGCGCAGAGGTTTGTAGGACAGCGGCAATTTTCCCTTAAGTGAGTGACCCAAGGTTTATCGAACTCAGGGAGGTAGAGGTCAAAGATATCCCTCTCAAGCAACCCTGCAATTAAGATACAAGAAGTCTCTTGTGTCCCCAACACACCTAATACAATTGTCAGTTGTATAGGTGCACTAGTTCGGCGAAGAGATGGTAAGATGCAAGTGATATGGATGGTAAAAGGTGATTTTGTAATTCTGTAATAAAAATGACAGCAAGCAAACAAGTGACAAAAGTGACTAAACACGGTGTATCAATGCTTGGAAACAAGTCCTTGGCTTCATACTTTCACTAGTGACTACTCTCAACATCATTAACATAATTAAACACATGATAGTTCCCACAAAAACACATGCATGGTAGACGTTACTCGGAGATCATTCTTTTGTGGATCAAATAGGATGAGAATTGCGTAGGGCTATGAGAAGCACACCTTAAAGTTCGTATTCCACATCTATGGACACTTCATGCTGTCACTATCCGCATCCAAAGATAGTACTAACAAACACCACAACCTATTTCTTGAATAGTCTCTTTCTTCAATAACACAAGCATCAAGAAACCTCATGATCTATTCAATCCAAAAATAATAAAGAACAAACTCATGATGAAGATCCCTCTAATCTTGATGCATAGAGTCACACACGGCACCCACACTGTCACCGAGGTACCGTGATCACAACGGTGACTCCGCAAATTATACTAGATAACACCACTTGAGCAACATCATATCCATTACACATAGGGAAACATCATGTATTCAACTATACTAACAAAGCTCATGATCACAACGAAGATCACATCATGGGAGAGAGAGATAACCACATAGCTACTTGTATAAGCCTCAGCCCCGGTGAGGGACTAATCCCTCCTCATCGCGGGAAGCAGCGGCGTTGATGGAGATGGACCCGGCGGTCGATCCCCGTCCCGGCAGGGTGCCGGAACAGGACCTTCTGAACCCCCGAAACTTGTCGGTGATGGCGGCGGAGCTCTGTATCGTATTTGGGAAAATCCTTCGGGGGTTAGGGTTTTTTCGTCGGGGATGATTTTATAGGCATTGGAGGCGGCCGAGGGGGTGCCCGAGGGGCAGAGGCGGGCTGTGGCCGCGGCCCCCCTTAGACACGCGGGTGGGACCCGCCCCTGGCCTGTGGGTCCCCCCCGGGGTCGCCCTTCTGGCTCCGGTCCTTATTTCTTCAATAAAAAATCATCGTAAATTTTTGTCCAATTCCGAGAATATTTCCAGAAGTAACTTTCTACAACAAAATCAGCACAAAAATAGGGAACTGGCACTGGGCATCTTGTCAATAGGTTAGTCCAACAAAATGCATAAAAATGATGTAATATGATAGTAAAAACATGTGACAACATCACAAAACTAGCATGGATCAATCAAAAATTATAGATACGTTTGACACGTATCAGCATCCCCAAGCTTAACTCCTACTCGTCCTCGAGTAGGTAAGTGATAACAAAATAATTTTTTATGACACATGCAACCAATACAATTATGATAAAGATAGTAATGTACAACACATGATGTGATAAGGTGATCCAAAACAATTGTCTATAGTTGACATTAAGCAAACAATGATTAACATACGCTAGCTAACAAATGCTAGAAACTTTTCATGAATAAGTGCGTTGGAGACATGGAACATACTTAAGGTTTAGAAAGAAGAATTGCAAATTATGTCTCTAATGTAAAGCATCAATCATTCTTCAAAGCATCCAAGTAGTCATTCATGAAAATAGCCAAGCTCGAGTCAGGTGTCCTAATCCATCTCCTTCACAAAGCAACTGTTTCAAAGTCTACTCAACTAGTGCAAGTAAGAAGTGGCTTTGGCACCAAAATGTTATGGCAAAGAGAACAATGATGGAGGTTCAGAAGGCCAAAAAGAAAGGCTCAAACTGTGGAGAGGGTAACCACAAGACAGAAAGAAGTCCCGTAGTTGACACTGTATGAGGAGTAGTGATTGCCATGCAACGGATGCACATAGAGCTATAAGTGTCTGAAAGCTCTCCAATGGAACTAGTGGGGGTGCATCCAACTTGCTTGCTCATGAAGACCTAGAGCTCACTTGAGGAGGCTCATCCTTGGAATATACAAGCCAAGTTCTATAACATTAATTCCCCACATAGTTATACTACTAAAACAAAATGGGAACTATCTACAATGAAGTGTAGGTGCTAACTAGCACAAGTGTGGTAAAAAGGATAGTAGTGATGCTCCCTCTCTCTTTTTTCTATTTTCTTTTTTTTTGGATTTTGGTGGCCTCCTTGGCTCTTTTAAATGCTCTCTCATTTGGCCTCTTTTTGGGCTCTTTTATTTTTCTCTCTTTTTTTATTTTTACCTCACTGTAGGAGCAACACTCTATATTACAAATGGATCATCACACTTTTTGGTACTCATAACTCATAAGACTAATACATGATATATAAAAGAAGGTATGCATGATCGAGCGTAGTGTGGAAAAATGTAGAACATGTGGCAAGCCATGCAGCACACTAACTCAATGATCAAGCAAACTATATGGTAATGAAGAATAACATTAAGTCATGATGTAATGATGGATGTTGCATGGCAATGTATCTCGGAACTGCTATGGAAATGCTGTGATAGGTAGGTATGGTGGCTGTTTTGAGGGAGATAATTGGCTTATGTGTAGGAGAACAAGATGAAGTTCACCCACGGGGTTGGATGTACTGGCGAAGTATGCACCAATCTCAATGTGAGATGCAGCACCGAAGAGGCTAGCAAAATATGGAAGTGGAAGTGCCAAAACCAAAACTCAACAATGCATTTCGTATATTGCAAACAACTAGCAATTTCAATGTTCCACAAATGGTTAGAAACACCCTGAGAGGGATCATGGCGGTGACACAAGTGCCCCGTTGGCTTCCCCGACCGTTGCAGTAACTACCCACTAGGAACTTCTTTTCAACTGAGCAGAATTCTGATACAAAAACATTGTTGACTTAGGTTGTTTTTAGTTAAGAAAGATACGGCTCCACACTCTACTAACATGTCGCCACTAATCAGCTCTAACACCGTTAACCAACACGTTTTAACCATTAGTTATTTTAATTCCTCAAAACAATTGAAGAGTATCAAATTATCCACATAGTGATCTACAAGACTATGCAGGTTTTTTCTATTTCATACCACTACCACATGCATAGCATTTTATCGCTCTAACAAATCAACCAAGCAACCAAAAAAACTCTCTAACAAATATAAGTGAAGATCAAGAGAGTCTAACAACAACAACTAGCAGCTCTAAACAAGATAAAAGCTAAAAGCGAGAGCTTACTAGCAAACAAACAGTAGCTAAGAATACTCAACAAGATATAAGCGAAGCAAAGGAGTATTCAAATGAAAAAGCGGAGCGTGTCTCTCTCTCACAAAAATAAAGCTAGGATTCAACATGAATATGACCAGAAAACAAACAAAACAAAACTGAAAGCAAAACGATGCTCCAAGCATAGCACATAATATGTAAAGTGATAAAAACTTAGTTCAACGAAGACGACCTCATGATAGTCGATGAAGAGGAGGGGATGCCTTGGGCATCCCCAATCTTTGACATTTGATGGTTCTTGATATTCAGAGGGGGTGCCATGTGGGCATCCCCAAGCTTGAGCTCTGGTCCATCTTCAATTTCTTCATTATCCTCTACTTTGGAACTTAAAAACTCCCTTCACACAAAACTTCTCATAAACTGATTAGAGGGTTAGTGCTCATAAATTAAAATGCACATGTGTTCAACTCAAGACAAATTGCAAACAACTTTATTGGGCATTAGCTACTGTTTACTAAGCCTCAATGTGGTACTCCTCCTCTAGAGTATCACATTTGACGATAGTAAAGAGACGAATACAAAATAAAAGCAGAATCTGTCAAAAACTGAACAGTCTGTAAAGATTGAATTGTTCGAGGCACTTCTGTAGCTCAAATAATAAAAATCAAAACTAACGAAAGATAGATAAAAGTATCAGGCTTGCTGTCTAAAAATATCAGAAAAATATAAAATTCAGGGAATTTCTGGATTTCGAACAGTGAAGGAGAGAAATCTGTTTCTGGACAGCAAAACAATACCTTGCACTTTCAATGCATTAGAGGCTAAACTTGGCACACAAAACCAAAACAAAAAGATACAATGAAGTTGCTACAGGCAACACCTTCATGACTTCAAGAAAAGCAAAAACAAACTGAAAGTAAAAGATGGGTTGTCTCCCAACAAGCGCTTTTCTTTCTAGACTTTTAGCTAGGCATGATAATTTTAATGATGCTCTCATAAGAATAAGAGTTGGAATGCGAAAGAGAGAATCATGAAGAAAATATCAAACACATTTAAGTCTAACTCTCTTCCTATGCATAGGCATCTTGTAAGAAAATAAATCATTGGGGCATAAAGCATTAAGCATAGGAAGGCAAAGCAAGTGCAACATTAAAACCTTCAACATAAAGAGGGGAAACTTCATAAGATGAAAATTTATATAACCACACTTCCCTCTCTCATAATAAATTTCAGTAGAATCATAAGAAAACTCAATAACATAACCATCACATAAAGCATTTTTCTCATGATTCACATGCATAAAAGTATTATTATTACTCTCCACATAAGAAAAATCTTTATTATTAGTGGCATTGAGAGTAGGACTATCATATAGAACTTGGACATGATAGACTAATTGTATATTAGAAAGATGATGTTCAGTAGGAGAGTAATAATTATGACAAGTCTCGTAAGGATGATTAAAATTATTCTTTATGGCATAGTTATCATCACAATAATCATCAAAAAATTGGAGGCATAATATCATCATAAGCAAGGGGATAGTCATCTTTCCAAGCATATATTTTTGTAAACAAATCATCATGACTTTCAATACCAAAAGGATTTTCAAAACCATCATCCCCAAGCTTGGGGTTTTCCACATTATGATTAGAAGAAACATGAATATTCCCAACAGTATAACAATTATCAATATCATCATTTTCAAAATTGGTGCCAAAAAGATTTTCAAGATCATAAGTAGTATTATTTTCCCAATCATGATCATCACAATAAGTAACAGGCATAACATAATCTTCTTCAATAGTGACTATAGACTTAACATCAAGATAATAATGAATACAATCAAGCGGATCATCTTCAATAATTTTTTATTCATACTCATTAGGAACAACCATGATGGGAGAAATATGCTTAGGGGATGATACTGTTTCCTCTTTATTTTTACTCCTCCCTCTCTTCTTCTTCTTCACCACCACCTTAGGAGGGAGTGGCTGGAAAGGGAGCTTCTCCACATAATCTGATTCATTATTAGAAAAGACAGGAGAAATTTGGGAGAATCTCTCCCTTTCATTATTGGCAACATAAGAAACATTTTTCCTTTTATACTCTGGTGAAGTGCTATTCTCTCTAATTTTTGCAATGTAAGCATTGTCACGGCAATTCACAACACAATAATGATAAGCTCCCTGAAGAATGCCATTCGTCCTAAAAGTACTCCTATATAACCAAGAAGTTTTTTCTGATAACTCTTCACACCCCAAAAATAAATTAAGTTCATCATAAAGACTAGAGGTGATCATGTTATCACAAAACTGGCTAATATTTCTATCATTAAAGTACGAGCATTGGAAATTAAAATGACCTTCTTCTTTGCAAAGTTCACACTCAAAAGGATAGAGGTCATTTAATTCTCTAGCAAATTTATATAAATCCTTAAGCCATTTGCTAGTTCTTTCATGCTTATGTTGCTTACAATATTTATATTCTTCAACCCTAGTGCTTTCACAAGGTCTATGCACTCCACAAAAATTAACATGCTTATATAGAACATTATTTGTAAAGATTGGATCATGTCTATTGCAATCATCATTAACAATTTCATTTTGTTTGCAAATGTCTTTGAAAGGTTCATGATGCTTAGACCATTTCTCTTTAGGAATATTAATATGAGAAGAAAAAGATTTATAGATATCAACAACTATATGAGAGTCAAGTCCAAACTTAGCACTAAGCTTATTAAAACTATCAGTTTCAACAAAAGACTTAATGCAATCATACTCATAATTTATACCTGACTCTTTACCTTTGTCGATCTCCCAATCTTCAATGTTGTGTTGAATCTTTTCAATAAGATCCCATTTAGCATCAATCTCCTTACTTGTAAAAGAACCCATAGAAGAAGCATAAAGTATTTCCTTGTTATGATGAGATAGCCTTGCATAAAAATTATTAACAATAATATTCTTAGAAAGATCATGGTTAGGACATTTAAGCATTAATGATTTCAATCTCCCCCAAGCTTGAGCAATGCTCTCTCCGTCATGTGGCCAAAAATTGTAGATATAATTCCTATCTTGGTGAATTTCATGAAGAGGATAAAATTTAGAATAAAAGAGAGACATAAGCTCCTTCTAATCCAACAAATGAGAAATGTCTAGTGGCCTATACCACTCCAATGCTTTCTCCTTGAGTGATAAGGAAAATAATTTTCTCATGATCACCTCTCTTGAAACACCTGCAATCTCAAATAAATCACATAATTCCTTAATATAAAGCAGATGATTACTAGGATGGACAGCTCCATCTCCTGCATAGCGATTAGTCATAACAAGATCAATTATTCCCATCGGTATTTCGAAAGAAATACATTCAGTAGGTGGAGTAACCTTATCCACCATGGGAGTGGTGGAGAGGTCACTCTCAAAAAGCAAATTTAAAGGACAATGTTCCATAAGCCAAACTAGTAAAAATAAAAATAAGAAACAAAAAGATTTAATCGCAAGATCTAAAGAAGATACCTTCAAGCACTCACCTCCCCGGCAGCAGCGCCAGAAAAGAGCTTGATGTCTACTACACGCTTCTATTCTTGTAGACTTGTTGGGCCTCCAAGCGCAGAGGTTTGTAGGACAGCGGCAATTTTCCCTTAAGTGAGTAACCCAAGGTTTATCGAACTCATGGAGGTAGAGGTCAAAGATATCCCTCTCAAGCAACCCTGCAATTAAGATACAAGAAGTCTCTTGTGTCCCAACACACCTAATACAATTGTCAGTTGTATAGGTGCACTAGTTCGGGGAAGAGATGGTAAAATGCAAGTGATATGGATGGTAAAAGGTGATTTTGTAATTCTGTAATAAAAATGGCAGCAAGCAAACAAGTGACTAAAAACGGTGTATCAATGCTTGGTAACAAGGCCTAGTGTCGGAGAACTGCCCCAGGAACTGGGTGTGTCTCACAAGGATCGAGTAAGGGGCTGAACACGGAATCAAACAACCCTCAACGTGCCACGGCGACGGTGCTCGTCTAGATCGTCGTGGGGAGGCACTACAGAGAGGAACACACAGTATTACCCAGGTTCAGGGCCCTCTAGGTGAGGTAAAACCCCTACGTCCTGCTTCGGATGTATTGCACTTGCTTGGAGAGGTTTGAGTACAGAGGGAGCTTGGCGAGCTCGAGGTGGCTACAATGGCTACTGCAGATCTCAGATCTAGGGTTTGGTCTAAGCTCCAGCATTGTGAACCACTAAGAGTCGAACCAAGATTTCACCTCTTGCTCGAACGTGCTCCCCCTCCTTTTATAGGTGTCTCGGGCCTCTTCCCCCAAATATCTTGGTGGGAAGGGCTACCACATGGCGACGAAGGAGGAGGTGCGGTGCACAATAAAGGTCCACCGCAGGGGGCAGTGTCACCAAAGCTGGAAAAGCCACCATCCAACCAGGACGGTGGGCTGGCGCTGTGGAGGTGGGACAGGACCCACGGTGACGTTTTCCTTGGAGGGTAGCTACAGACGGTTCCCTTATCACCAAAGTGGCAATCCTTGGGGCTCCTTTGCTTGGTGCAAGCTTTGTTAACTCCTTTATACATAAGAACGGCAACTGTGGCGCTGCCGTCACCGCGCGCTGGCGCGGTCGTCACTCTGTGGAGGGTGCAGAGCCCATGTGCGCTCTGCCGCGGAGGCAGAGCTAGCTTCGAGAGGAAGGAACCCTCGCGAGGCTGAAGGCCTCGCCGAGCCTTTTGGCTTGGTCCTTAGCAGAATTTGCAGGTGGCATCCGAGATGCCCTCTCGAGGAGAGGTGGTCCCTCGCCGAGGAAAAAACCCTCGGCGAGGACGAGAGGTCCCTCGCGAGGAAAACCCTCACGAGGCTCGCCAGGCTTGGCCTGGTCCTTAGCAACATCTTCTGAAGAATGTTGTGGGCCCTGGCAGGCCGGCCAGTGGTACCCTGGTTTCCACTGTGCCGACAGTAGCCCCCGGGCCCGCGATGGGCACGCTGAAGCCCATGGATGGAGGCGAAGCGTCGAGGGCCCAACGATGCCTGCCTGGGCCGTGACACGTGGGGCGCAGCGGTTGCGCCCGAGGCCACGATCTCCTCGTCTTCAACGGGCGACCCGGTGGGGCCTGCCACGTCCTTGGAGACCGGCCGATAAAGCCTGAGCACGCAGACGGTGCTCATCACTTCTCCCATAACTCCTCCGCACACTTCCCCCAAACATCTCCATCTCTCCAGAGCGCTCCGTCTCCAAAACTCCTTCTCCAGCGACCATGGCGCCCAAGAAGGCAACCGCCGACCAGAAGGGCAAGGCCGCGACGCAGACTAGCACGTCGGCGGCGGCGCGGGGTGCTGCACCCCAGGGGCGCTGCCGGAAACCCGTGTCCGTGCGGCGGCGCTTGAGAAGGTGCGCCACCTGGCATCCGCGAACACCCACGAGCTCGGCGCCACAAACATGGAGGCGGCCGGCAGCAGCAAGGTCCGCGCGGGGTACTACCCCATCTTCCTTCACACCCTCTACGCCGGCCTCATTCCTCCCTTGTCCAGCTTCCTCATGGGGATCCTTAAGGCGTACCGGATCCAACTCCTTCATCTTCGCCTATCTCTGCGAGGCGTACGTTGGCATCTGTCCGTCGGTGGACCTCTTCCGCAGCTTCTACGCCCTCCGGTCCACCGCGCAGAACGAGCAGACCGGGTGCGTCTCCTTCCGCATCGCCGCCGCCAGGAGCGAGGACTACATCCCCATCGCGTGGCTCGGCGAGAACGCAATCACCAAGTTGACGAAGAAAGTGGAGGATTTCCGCCAGAAGTGGTTTTTTGTTGACACCAGGTCGTCGAATCGCCTCCTGGAGGTACTCATGGCACCCCCAAAGAAGTGGGCGCGTTGGGCGAGCGGCAAATTCGAGGGCCCCAAGCTTGAGGCGGTGTACGAGCGCATTCGGGTGCTCCGCGAGGCCGGGCTCACCGGCCAGATGGTGGCGAGGGATTTCATCAAGCACCGCATTGCTCCCCTCCAGTGGCACTCAGAGCCGATGTGGACATACGCAGGCTCGGGAGACAGGATGC